>OX421450.1:2957500-2965000 GCA_949126865.1 Montipora capitata
AACTTCGAAACAGGCCAACTAGTTTCAGTGGTTCGTTTCAATAAGCCTAGCCATTTTTTGTATATAGTAGCGGCTTTCTAGCGCTATGATCCCATTTAATTCGGATTTCATGTTGTGTTCTGGTTTATTATTCTCGCCAAAAGTACATTTAGTACGCTGATTACGAATGCAATCTTTTCAGTGAAAGATGAATGGCAAGGGAGCATGGATGTAGCCCATAATGATTCTTTAAGGGTCTACCTGTATGCAAAGTTAATTATTTAACTATTTAATAATACAATCATAGGAAAAAAAATACCGTCATAGGATGGACAGTCTTGCTAAGTGTACACAAATATTTTGATCACAATTTATTAAACATTTAATTCAAAATAAATCATAGTTAATCAAAAACTCTTGTTTCATGCGCATTTGGTAAATATCCAATTGCTACCTCGGAATGACCACAGGGGAATACGTACATTATTAAATCATTTGATAAGAACGAGCGTTTCATCTCAAATCTGACTGATATCTTTTCCTTCCACATGGGTTCAACATCTTTTGAGTGCCACGTTCAGTGTGCAAATTTTTCTGTTCCTTCATACGCCCAGAGCTTTAGCTCGCACATCCTTATCAAAAATAACTTTTTTATAACAGTGTTTAAAGAAGAGGCTCTCAGGCCCGTAAGCAGGATTTTTACGGGGAGATGCGATCCAACGAGTCCGAGAAGGATGGGGGGGTGTTTTAAGACTGCATTTCAAGCGGAAAAACTGTTTTTTCCTCACTCACACTTTTACTCTTCAAAAGTACTTTTTTTTTCATTACGTTCTAATTTGCTTTGCTCAACCGAACGTAAATTATTTTACCCTTCAATTCCCGTAAATAATCAAACAAACAAGGAATATGGAAGGATTCGCAAGCGGATCCGAGTGCAGTTTAATAGTTTACATACACTCTTCTTCTTCTTTTTCCTTAACATATATTCTTTACAATAAGTAAAAAGCGAACGTTAACAATAACGTATCAATCTCTCTCTCTCTCTTTCATTCTTTTTTTTTTTTTTTGGCTTTTGTAATCAGCTAGGCCTTTACAATTTCGTATAATCCATGTTCTTTTCCTTTTTTTTTTTTTAGGTAATAAGCAGATACAGGATACTAGGAAGCGATAAACAATACAGAAATAAGAACTACAGCTACCTAAATTACCGGGTAAAGCCCTAGAAACTTTGTTACTTGAAGCCTGTTATCAAGACTTTCCTCCACGTACATATCTTTGGCAGCGTCCGTCTTCCACCTGCCATGCAACTTCAACAGTCTCTCCAAAACTGAATTACCACTGTGGCGAACAACGGATGTTATCCCACCCGATCTTAAGCTATGAAGCCCGTAGTCGTCCGGGTTGAAACCAAGTTGTTTTAAGGAATCCCTCAGGATTTCTCTACATGTAGTGTAGGAGATTTTTCCATCCCTTATAACTAGAATTACTCCTATGAAAAACCAGAGGCCTAAACAAAGGCAGATTACTTTTATTGTGAATACCAGCTAGATTCATATACCTTCTTAAAACACTAACAGGGCAGTATGGAGTTCCCGATGCACTTATATAGACATAGTTACCCTCCCTATAAACATCAGTCTTACTACGAGGCACAAAAATCTTTTTGTATTGACTATGAAATTCGATATGTTGGGTGCTTGGCTATCGGTAAACCACTTGACATGTGATCCTTTAAGGACTGGGGCAAACTAACGCAAAGAAAATTCTATCGCACATAACTCCCTCCACGTGGAGCTCTGTAGACTCTCCGAATCCGTCCACATTCTATGGCACACGTACTCGTTATTGAAGCCAATAACAGAACCACAACCCGTAGCACTGGCGTAAGAATAAACAAATGAACTAGGGCAGGTATATGCGAAACAATGTCTGTTGTTAATATTGCTAAGATTTGTTTTCCAAAAATACAATTCCTCCTGACAGTAATCGTCAAGGTAAAACTCCGTATCCCAACGGTCATTACACAAGGTGGACATGACACAATGTCTTGTCATAATTCTACCATGATATTACCAACGACAGGACCAGTTGAAATAATTTGACCCGTAAAAGAAGCCAAACTTCTCGCCGAAACCATAAAATTTGAGTTGATAATATGGTCAATGGTTTTTAAAATCTTTGTAATCCTTCTATCTACAATTTTTTAAGTGCCCAAGATCGAATTCCAAGTCATGCCTAACCAGTCTAAAACCTGCGTGGGTTCCCATACCGACTTCTCATCGTTAGCTATAAACCCTGCACTGCTCAAGTCCTTTCTAACAGCTCGGGCAGTAGCGTGACAGTCTTGTTTATCTTGGACTATGCCCCAACCGTCATCTAGAAAGATGGCTATCCAAATACCCTGTAATCTCCAGCGTTTTTCCAAGGGTTTCAAGAGCTTAGTAAAGACATAAGGGGCAGTGGATAAACCGAAAGGAGGAACGGTAAATACATAAAATATTTCATCCCCAGAATCTGCCACCTCCCATGAAAACCCAAGGTAAGTTTGGTGTTCCTGTGAAATTTCAACGTGGTGATACCCGCTTTTTAAATCGAAGGAAAACTACCAAGGGTTTCTTAGCAACTACGCAGACATGCCCAGAGAGAACAAACTCATGGATAGCTTGGTCCACAAAATCGGCGTGGAATTTAGCAGACTTATTATTCCTGAGCTTCACGGGCTCGGGCGAAGTAGCAAAAGGTAATTTATAACCGTTTTCAATAATCGATAAGATAAAATAAGGCGCACCAATAGATTTCCAAAACTCGATCTTAGCTCTCAGATTACCCTTCACGCTTAAAGATAGCCCACTGTCCACTTCAAATTTTTCTACAATTTCTTCTACCTGCGCTAAGTCTTCCTCAACACTTGATAGCTGGCTGGCTTGGCTGAATTCCTGTTGGCTTGTTGTAGGAAGGTACTGGTAAGGAGTTGTGACCACAGTAATTGGTTATGCTGTTGTGGCCTCCCTGTCCCACATTTGTTGGGGCGAAGTCAAATAAAATAAAATAAAATAAAATAAAACTGTGACCTCCTGGCCAGAAGGTAGAACAGCAGTCTTTGGCCCAATGACCGTATTTTCCACATTTGAAACAGCGGAACCTTCGTAACAAGCATCCCTACGGCCTGTAAACAAAAATAACAACAACTGCAGTAAGCTGGGCGGGAGGGTGGGATAAATGCTGAAGTATAAACTACGTGGATCACTAGCGTGAGTGAATATTTAACGGTCACAGAGGTTATAAATACCAGGGACTAACCAATCAGAAGTTATGCATAATTAGAACTAGCGCGTAGGTGCGACAGGAGGAGCGATGGTATTGGAGCATAACTAATTACTGGAATACCAGCGGAAAATTCATAATAAAGTACTTTACTTTACAATCTTTTAGAGTGGCAATGCGGAATGTAACTATTCAAAAGAAAAAAAAGTAGAAAGAAATTGTAAATCCGCATTATGCCCTAGGTATGATGCATGATCTTTCAATAGTGTGCCAAGCTTAAGCTTCCTTGGGTGTTTCCTACAAACAGATCAATCAAAGACTTCTTTCAGATCAATGTATAGTAGATAGTGAATGTGTATAACTAGCCAGGGAAGAGAGCCTCTCTAGTTCCAAGAATAATACTTTTGGCCATAGAAAAACAAAGCAAAGCAAAGCATCCCAAGTAAGCAAAGCATTGCAAGTAAGCCAAGCACCCCAAGTAAGCGGGAAAGCACCTTAAGTAAGCAAAGCCCCTTAAGCAGGCAAAGCATCTCAAGTAAACAAATCATCTCAAGCAGGCAAAGCACCTCAAGTAAGCCAAGCATCTCAAGCAAGCAAAGTACCTTAAGCAAGCAAAGAATCTCAAGCAAGTAAAGCATCTCAAGCACGTAAAGTACCTCAAGCAGTCCAAGAACCTTAAGTAAGCAAAGCATCTCAATAAGCCAAGCACCTCAAGTTAAGCAAAGCACCTCAAGCAAGTAAAGCACCTCAAGCAGTCAAAGCACCTTAAGTAAGCAAAGCATCTCAAGTAAGCAAAGCACCTCAAGTAAGCAAAGCACCTCAAGCAAGTAAAGCACCTCAAGCAGTCAAAGCATCTCAAGCAGGCAAAGCACCTTAAGTAAGCAAAGCACCTCAAGTAAGCAAAGCATCTCAAGTTAAGCAAAGCACCTCAAGCAAGTAAAGCACCTCCGAAAGCAGTCAAAGCATCTCAAGTAGGCAAAGCACCTTAAGTAAGCAAAGCACCTCAAGTAAGCAAAGCATCTCAAGTTAAGCAAAGCACCTCAAGCAAGTAAAGCACCTCAAGCAGTCAAAGCACCTCAAGCAGTCAAAGCACCTTAAGTAAGCAAAGCATCTCAAGTAAGCAAAGCATCTCAAGTAAGCAAAGCACCTCAAGCAAGCAAAGTACCTTAAGCAAGCAAAGAATCTCAAGCAAGTAAAGCATCTCAAGCAAGTAAAGTACCTCAAGCAGTCTAAGAACCTTAAGTAAGCAAAGCATCTCAATAAGCCAAGCACCTCAAGTTAAGCAAAGCACCTCAAGCAAGTAAAGCACCTCAAGCAGTCAAAGCACCTTAAGTAAGCAAAGCATCTCAAGTAACTGCGGCAAAGCACCTCAAGTAAGCAAAGCACCTCAAGCAAGTAAAGCACCTCAAGCAGTCAAAGCATCTCAAGCAGGCAAAGCACCTTAAGTAAGCAAAGCACCTCAAGTAAGCAAAGCATCTCAAGTTAAGCAAAGCACCTCAAGCAAGTAAAGCACCTCCGAAAGCAGTCAAAGCATCTCAAGTAGGCAAAGCACCTTAAGTAAGCAAAGCACCTCAAGTAAGCAAAGCATCTCAAGTTAAGCAAAGCACCTCAAGCAAGAAAAGCACCTCAAGCAGTCAAAGCACCTCAAGCAGTCAAAGCACCTTAAGTAAGCAAAGCATCTCAAGTAAGCAAAGCATCTCAAGTAAGCAAAGCACCTCAAGCAAGTAAAGCATCTCAAGTAAGAAGCACCTCAAGCAGGCAAAGCATTTGAAGTTAGTAGAGAATCGTAAGTAAGGTATAAGAGAATCGTAAGTAAGGTATAAACCTAAACTAAATTATAGAAGAAATGTATCTGTAGTAGGCAAAGCTCCCACAGAAGATAATGCACTAGTCAGTGGAAAGCCCCGCACCCCCATACCCGGGGAATGCGGGGCATAAGCGGGGGAATTCAGCGATTTTGGACCGTCACTTTTGCCACGGTACGCGGGGTTTTCGACAGAATTAGGCGCAAGTATCGGGGAGCGGGGAACTTGAGCGGGGCTTAGACGGGGTTGCAGAATGTGGTCATTTCAGGTTGTTGTTTAGTAATGAACGGCAATGAAATGAAAAGAATTATAACCCTCGCCTACACAGGCATTGTACTCGTTGCCGTTACCGTTGAGGTTTGCTTATTAAATTCCCTAAAACCGAATAATAAAAATAATGAACAGCCAAAGAGCACAAAGCAAACAAAGGCCCAGCCGAACAAAAAGACAGGTGAGAGTGCAGAAAACATTTCTGTCAGGTAGTTTTCGAGAAAATTGCTTAGGCGGTCCATGCATGCGTCGCGCGAGTAAAATCCTCAGAAAAACCGGGCAACATGTCTAAAAATAACTTTAGAGGGATTACCGTGGGTATAAGGCCTATAGAGCGTTTTCACATGACGTCACAGCGGCCATGTTAGTGTTCCAAAACAAAGGAATGGTGACCATGATGGTGTATCAAGCTAATCCTCTGGGATTTCAACTCTATTTGTATGCAAATACTTTCTTTTGTTTCAGTAATTCAATATAGCTGCTGGTCACATGACTGAAAACGCTCCATATATGGGATTTACTCTCTTACCTTGGTAATCTCTTGGTTATTTGCAAAATGTAGCTGGATTATGAGGCCATAAAATTTTGGTAATAAGCCATTTCCTTAGTGAAATTTGTATAGCTCTTTGAGAATTGTTGTGATAGTGAACCGTTGTAGTCGGTTGAGTGTACTTTAGAATGGGTATGCTCATGCAAAGAAGGGAAATAACTGGAATGTTGTCAGATTAAGTTGCTCGTCAAATGCATGTTTGGACTTATGTTGTTGTTATTTTAATGGTTTTGACACCAAGGAAACTGGTATTTTTTATTACCATTTACAGGGCTGTGCTAAACCCAGTGATTAATATTACTGTTTTTGGAGAGATTGTAAAGTTTGGAATGCCAAATCTGTAACTAAAGGTAGATTTATTTGGGCTTTATGAGAAATGGACTGCATTGTTGATTTTCATGTTTGTCAAAGTTTAATTTGAGGTAAAATTCTTGAAGTATATTAATTTTGGTCAACATTGTGCTTTATAGTTTTGGAAGTACTGTATTGTACCGGGTGCAGGGGAGAAAAGTTTGGTTTTGACGTACAAAACTGCCGCGCATAGCGGGAAATTTGCTTCATTTAGAAGGCAGGCCTGGTCTAATGCCCCGGTATTCCCCGGGTATGGGGGTGCGGGGCTTTCCACTGACTAGTGCATAAGTGAGATGAAGTATAAGGACAACTATATGATGGCTTGACATGAAGTACTTCCCTACCAATGGATACCTGAGCGAGCTACCCGAAAACTTTTCTAGAACTTGATTGGACGACGCTAAAGAACCAATCAAGTCTGCTGTTACATATTAAGAGACCTTCCAAAATGGCGGAGGACGTCCTTCCTCAGGATTTCGATGTTATTGTCCTTGGAACTGGTATACGCTTCCTTATCAACTTAAACTGTACCACGATAGTGCAATAAATCTAATGGAGATCCCTTATCTAAGCAGTAAAGGCGATTGCTATCAATTTGTGATATGTTTTTGACAAATTTAAGTTTGTTTTGAAGCTTCTCTTTGGCTCTTTTTAACCTTTATTCTTCTGAAGGTTTTCCTGAATCTGTGGTTGCAGCAGCACTTTCGAGAGTAGGAATGAAAGTTCTTCACTTGGATAGGTGAGATGGAAAGTTGGTTAAATGGGCTGCTTTTGAGCTTGAACTTGTATGAATTATTTGTGGGTGGAACGGTATTAATAGAGGTTAAGCATATGACGTTTACGGCCAACGGCAAACGGGAAACGGCAGGCTCCTGCTTTTCATAAAAGCGTGAAAAATCTCTCATTTTAACTTGTCTCGTTCCTTTGAGAACTTGCTTGATATCTGGACCTAACAGGACAGAAATAGCTAATATCAAGCAGCTTTCGTTCATTTTTGGCAAAACTCGACGTTTGCCGTTTGACATAAATAGGGAGATTAAGCATGACGTTTACGGCCAACGGGAAACGGGAAACGGCAGGCTCCTGCTTGTCATAAAAGCGTAAAAATTATCTTATTTTAACTTGTCTCATTCCTTTGAGAAGTAATGCTTGATATATGGAGCTAACAGGACAGAAATGAGCTAATATCAAGCAGGGTTCTTCCATCTTTGGCAAAACCCTAATTTCACTCCGACGTTTGCCGTTTGGCGTAAACGTCATGCTTAATCTCTCTAATGTCAT
>OX421450.1:2970000-2992500 GCA_949126865.1 Montipora capitata
AGGGGTCCAGCTGGGCTCACAAACAGTGGGTTTTCTTCTCCTTTTTTGAAGTGGCACTTATTTGTCCAAGACCCATCTCTTTTCTTAAATACTGCCAGAGATAAGAAACTTCACACTTAATAAATTACTTCTTGAATTGTACAGTAAACAGTGTCTTCAGGGGAGTCAGTGTGGCTAAACGGCTATAAACCATTTCTCCCACTTCTGAGACCGTGGTTCAACCTGAGGTCGTATGTGGGCTGAGTTTCAGTCAATCTCAATCTGACACCAAGGGATTTCCTGCGGGCATTCCGGTTTCCCTCCCTCGTCAAAATAGACTCTCAGTTAATTACATCCGGCTGAGTGTGGATACCCTCAATAGGGATAACCTCTGGTATCCTTCCCTTTCATTGAAGTGAACAAATAAAGGTGGTATTATTATTATTATTATTATTATTATTATTATTATTATTTCAATTTGACACAAGTTCTAAGCTTGTTACCTTTCACGTAATAGGAGATTCACCAAGTGACAAACCAACAGTTTTGTGGTCGATGTACTTCAACCAAGCAATATCTGATTCCTCTTGTGTCGTTGATTTGCCATCAAACATTCATGTTCTATCATTGCCTGGCGTCAACATTGGATTTGGTGAAGCACTTTTTCAGGTACATGGATTGTCTACTGCTGTTTAATAAATTTTCATTCAAATGGCCCATTTCTGAGCTGACTTAATACGTACATGTACATACCTAATTGACCACTCCCCATAGGGGCTTTTCATGGCCTTTGAAACACAATCACGACAAAACAGAACATTCAACAACAATTGTTAAGAATCCCAACTGTCCGGGAGCAAACCAGTTTGCTGGCTATTTACAAGTACAGCTGAGAAGTTGAACCAGGGACTACCAGGAACAAATTCAACCAGTGGTGAAAACTGAACCATGGACTACCAGGAACAAATTCAACCAGTGGTGAAAACTTGTCTTGAATTCGGGATCCCTGGATCTCAAGGCAAGTGCCCTAACCACTGGGCCACACTGCCTCCCAAAGCGAGTCTAGGCAAAGTTCTAATGATATTATATGAAAAATGTAATTCTTATTTTCTCTATCATACATTAACGAAAAACAATAGAGCTGCATCTTAACTGGAGGAAGTGAAAGTTGAGATAGTAAAGATCTATTTGGTTTGTGTAGGCGAAGGAGGTGTTTGAAAAAATTTGTCCTGGTGAGGAATTCCTTCAGAGGGTTCCCAACCCTGAGGACATAATATTGGATGACTTCCTGCAAGATGGCAATCAGAGTGCTGCAGAGTCTGAAGGTGCAGCACCAGCTGTTGAGACTGAGCCAGGTATCAGTGATGAAGAGAATAAGGCATTTGAGACAAGACTAGAGGATAAAAAGGTTGTTGCAGATGGCAGCATACAACCTGACAAAGAATGCGAGGATCAGCCATCAAGTGAAGGACAACAGAATCGTGAAACTGATACTGATGATGCCAAGCAGCAACATGTTGAGGAGGAGAGTAAAGACTTACCATGAAGAAATGGTCAAGCAGCTCAAAATTATTTACTTTTAAAATAATATCAACTGTTGCAAGGAAATATCATTACGGAGTAATGTATCCAAACGTTTTAGTCATTGTTCCTTTATGGGCCAAATCAAGCACAATCTAGTTAAAGGGAAGTTTCTTGTGATCAGACTTGCTATTTAAACAGTAATTAAGCTGGCGGCAAAATTAGAGAATGCAATAGTGATTCTATAATATTGGTTGTAATATTATTGAAGGTGAACTTTTATTACATGTAGGTTTTTTTGTGGGAAATGTTGTGAACGATTGATGATAGTAGTCAACAGATCAGCATGTTGTTTTGATCTAGCATCATGGGATTTTATAGGAAAGCCACAAAGATTAATGTCGAAAAAATTCCAAACTCATAGCAAATAAAAAAAACCTCAAATTTCATCAGGAATGTGAATAATCAAGAGAAAGTGATTTCTTGGTCATGTTGTCCAAATGATTGAAGTTGGAGAGATTCAAATGAAATATCTAAATGGTATTGTTATTTGCTCTGGGTTTGGGGTCCTTTTGATTAAATTTAGTACCTTCACAGAGCAGGGACATTTCAGCAGTAAGCCTCATAGATGTCCACATTTTGCACCAACGATGACTGAAGATGAAGAATTGTTACAGTTGTTATGATACCTGTATGTCTGTCAAAGCAAAGTGACAAACAAAGAAGGTTATCTGTCAGTATCTTGTAATCATTTGACAAGGACAATGCTCTTGATACCCTTGCAATGCACCACAATAATATTGATGTCAAAATTGTTGAGACACTCCTATCCTTTAGGGTATATTTCAAGCATGACAAGAAAATGTCCCTCACCCCTGGGGCAAGACTGTTATTTTCTTTTGCCTACGAGCCTTGTGAACAGCAGCAGTACAACATTGATTATTGGGGAGGGGAAGGGGTATCCTGGAAAATGAACTTTTTGGCCTATTTTTCTTTGAAAACAATTTAAGTGTCATTGCCAGTGTGCTCTGTTGGCAGTGTCTCAACTAATTTTGTTGCTGATTGTGGTGTGTAGCAGTGTGCCATTGAAAGGATACACAGCATGCATCAACCACAACTTTAACCGCATTTTCCACACTGTTATTTTAAAATCAAAAAGAGTAAAACCACTTATTTTACCAAAAATAGGAAGTATACAAAAAAAAAAGAGTGAACTAATACAATAATAAAGAGAAAAAGCTTCTTTCGAAAAGTAAAGACAAGCAAGCTGAATCGCAAAAGATGCAGGGATGGCAAGCAAGTGATTAGCAAAAATAAAAAAGTAATACTAAAGGATTTTTAAAGATGCTACTAAGAAATATTAGTTTATTAGAAGAAAAGGAAAAATCCCCAATATCAAACCATCGTTTAGCCTGCGCGGGGGGGGGGGAAGAAATGACCGCCGGAAATAAGTCTTAGTTCGCAGGCGAGCCATCGTTTGGTACAAGTGTTAGAAATAGTTTTAGTCGTTGTTTACTTGCTTGCTTCTTAAAATTAGTAACTTTCTGAAAGATTTTTGAATAAAAAAGTCTATCCAACATTATTAACTTGAGTGGTAATTGGAGATAAGAAAAAATTGGCTCCTTTCAAAATCACTTCGGCATTGGCTAACAGTGGTACAAAGAAGGGAGTAAGGGCTTTTAGCGTTGATGATTGCAGAACTAAATTTTACGTATGGCCTGTTTTTTTTTTTTTATGAAAAAATATTCCGCGTGCATATTAAGTGTCGGGTCACGGTTTTTAGGATAATTTCATACTTGGGACAAACGGCAAAATTGAGAGTTGTCGATCGCGGAAGCTGTAGGATCTTTAGAACCTTTGGAAGTGAAGAAATTTGTAAATTTGAGTCATCAATTTCGGAACTAAAAAGCGATAATTGGCGGATATCAATTTTTGAAAAAGAGTGAATGTTCTCATTGCTGTTCTCATGTTTCATTAGGTTCCCAATCTTTACCCAACGGGAAGTTCACACTCAGGCAAAAACTCCTTATGTGGATGTTCTATGTCTCTAGTTTAAACAACAGATGACAACGAAATAGAAAAAACCTAAATACACTGATTAATGTTGAGTGCGCTGTTATGTAACCGATTTGTTTATCCCGTCCTCCTTATATGGTAAAAGTGGGGGTGCGCCCAATGTCGTCATATATTCTGACCAGTTGTATGTTCCATCAGCCTTTTTACAGTATTGAAAGTGAGAAGAAAATATTTTTACCGGCGTCATCGTCGACTTGTAAAAGCCGTTTTAGTCTTGAGCGGCTTGTTGTTCAAGATGAGTCAACCTCGAAGGCAGCACTCCACAATCGTGCATTTTGTTGGTGGTGGTCTGGGAGGTTCTGTCGGTGCGTTCGTAACGTGTCCGCTTGAAGTTATTCAGACAAGACTACAATCGTCGGCCTTTCACTGTCAGAGAAATACTAAGATTATAAATACGGTCAAGACGCATGTTGCTAAGAATATTTCAACAACTGCGCCATCTGCGAATTTTAGTACAGCCAGTGTTAGCGATTCAAAGCTAAACGTCGCAGCGAATCGTTTTCGGGGAATCATTTCATATGGAAGATACATGGTCCAACAGGAAGGGTTCTTGTCGCTATACAAGGGTCTTGGACCAACTTTGCTTGGTGTCACTCCATCAAGAGCTATTTATTTTTCATTTTACGCAAAAACAAAGGACTTGTTAAACAAATCTGGCAAACTGAGTCCCGATTCCTGTCCGGTTCACATGATTTCAGCCGCGTTTGCTTCCTTTGTCAACCACACAGTTACCAATCCTCTGTGGTTCGTGAAGACACGACTTCAGCTTGATAACAGAAAAGCGAGACAAGTCAGTGCTTCTCAAATCGTCAGGGACGCTTACAGATCTGAGGGAATCCGAGCTTTTTATCGGGGACTTTCTGCGTCATATGTTGGCATCTCGGAAACGGTTGTTCACTTCACGATCTATGAAAAAGTGAAAGTGAAATTAGTGAACTTTCAACGCAAGACAAGTCAAAACTTTTCAGTGTTAGAGTGCATGCTTGCTGCTGGCATATCAAAGTCCATTGCTGCAAGCCTTTGCTATCCTCATGAAGTAGCTCGGACTCGGCTCCGCCAACAAGAGAGTGAGTTTCTCGGAAAGAACAAATACACATCGTTTTATCAAACTCTGAAAACTGTTGTGAAAGAAGAAGGCTGGAACGGCCTCTATGGAGGTTTGGGGACACATTTACTTCGCCAAGTTCCGAACACAGCAATTATGTTCTTTACTTACGAATGTGTAGTTTACCTTTTGGACTCAGGAAATGTGTAAAAAATATTCACATCAAAGAGGGATGATGCAATGCGAATAATAATGCCTGCGCACAGTTTGTTGAAAACTAGCGATAATTGAGAGCAAGTTTGGTTGTTCTTCTGGGACGGTACTTTAAGTTAACAACCACCTAGTAAATTGATTTTAGTAGTACGACTGATGTCTGTTATCACAAAAAAATTGTTTTTCACTTCGGAATCTTCATTAGTTCTGTTGGTGTGACATCACGCGATTTTTACCGATTTGAGTGATGTAAATACAGCTTGTATACAAACATCTTCATCCGTACCATTTAATTTATTAATAAGATTGTTTTAGTTGAATTCAGATATCGCTTATACAATACTTTGGTGATCAGAATTATAGTAATTACACACCAAGATAACGTTTCACATATTTTCCTGATAATATATATACGGTGCTTTTATAATGAATAACATATACAAGCCAAATGTTGCATGACTAATTACCACTCAAAAAGCTCATTTGAAAACGTGATTTTTGTGGTCACGTTTTTCTATATGCCTTTGTCTCTATTGTGCCATGCATACATCACTGAAGACTTATGAAATGGTCGATATTTCAAATTCCAATGCTTTACTGGTTCATGTAGTTTGGGTGTCGTGTACCTCAGAGAGTCAGAAGTAAATATTTCTATTGTTATTCTTGTCTTCTTACATTGAAAGCATTGGTCTCTGACTGATTACGTTTGAGTAACATTGGAGTATGACATCGGGTCACCTCGCAGCTCTTACAAGGTCTCACCTGATTGGAGACCACCCTAACCCTTAACAAAAGAACAAATAACAGAAACAATGGACCCTAGGCCTAAAACAAAAGGGTTAGGTTTTAGGCCTAGGGTCCATTGTTTCTGTTATTTGTTCTTTTGTTAAGGGTTAGGGTGGTCTCCAATCAGGTGAGACCTTGTAAGAGCTGCGAGGCTACCGATGACATCAGTGTGACACTATAAATGAATAGTGACGTATGATTTGGATACTGCTCATCTGACCAGAAGGGAATGTAGGAGACTTGATAAATTGCCAGCAATTTTTTTTTCTTTATCAAAAGTCTTAGAAGAAATGTTGCATTCTTCTATTTGCAGCTATAAAGGATATCTTAAGAAAAGAATAAGTCAGTGGATCTTGTCATTAAAAAAAATATATATAGACAGGAATATGTTGCAAAGTTTAGTCCAGAAACATAAGAAGGGAACACAAGCTTTCAATTTCATCCCAGAATTATTATCAAGTAAGAAAATTAATGTGAGGTTGTTTACAGAATTTAGTGTGGGGTCAATTTCCATATATTTTCCACTGGTGAGATTTTAGAGTTCAATTTTTAATACTGGAACCAATCACAGCAGTGGGGGACCATCTCATGCTTGCAAGGCATTCCCTGTTTATTTCATCCTCTTTGGTCTTTTCAAGGGGAAGATGACTTGTTTGAAAGAAAAATGAGAGAGGAAGATATAAAATATATTGCAGGTTCCATTGTTGAACAGGGATGTAAAGTATGAGCTTCCTGAAATCTACTGCATGTCAGATGTGTGAAATAACATTTATCAAATTTTGATAATATTATTCTATCACTTGATAAAGGATTTGTGATGGAATTGAAAGCTTGTGTCCTCAGTCCTGACCACTGTAACTTTTTTTTATGTCTAACTCTTCCATAAAGGATATGTATTGATAAAGCTATTAGGCTCAGTGTTGTTTGGAACAAACCACTTATAAAGCAACAGCAATTTGTGGTTTTGGTTTGAATTGGAGGTGTGTATATTCAGAAAACAAAAATACTGTAGTTCAGTACAGATGGAACACTCTAAAGTCTGATTTATTTTAGGGATGCTTTTGAGTAGAAACAAGGTGATTTAATAACATTGAAAACACTGTCCAAAAGTGGCAGCCAGAAGTGAACTTGGTAAATATTCATGAAAGCTTGTAATAAAATTTGCGTGAATAAAACGTTGGACTTTCGACTGTGCATTGTAGCATATGCATGCAAACTTTTACAAAAACTCTTTCGAAAATAATTTTGAGAAAGTTGCAAATTTGAGGCGGGTGTCTCAAAAATGAAGATCCTAAGACCATAAGACCCCGAAAACTCTGAAACGAATAAAGTACCCCAAAACCCTCAATTTGGCTAACCCTGGGCCTAAAAACCAACTTAAGGCCTAGGGTCAGCCAAATTGAGGGTTTTGGGGTACTTTATTTTTTTTTTAGAGTTTTCAGCATCTTAGGGGTCTTAGGGTCTTTGTTTTCGAGACACTCAATATGAGTCAGTGTAAATTGTTGAATAAAAGGGAAAAAACACCAGGGCAGTTATTTTTTTAAGCAATCGTTTAGGGGGAAAATAAGCACTTAATGACTGGCCCCAAGGGAAACAGTGAGTTTTGTTCCCCCGAGACCCTCAATGTTCCCCAAGGCGAAGCCAAGGGAAACATTGAGGTCGAGGGGAAACAAAACTCACTGTTCCCGAGGGGCCAGTCATTAAGTGTTTTGTTATACCTCCCAACTCAAAATAGAACAATACACAGATAAAAATTATTTGCTTGACGTCGGCTGGCGTACAGATTTGCCGCCGTTTCAAAGGTGCACGACCTGATCACGTGTGAGTCGAAAGTTCAAGTTGTTGTTGCCCTAGGGGGTCATGAAGTTTTGCTCGCCCTAGGGCATCATGAAGTTTTGACCAATGACACGTGACACGTTCTCCTCCAATCAGAAAACGTATTTGAGTTGGGAGGTATAACAATGCAACTTGTCCTACTGTGCTTATGAATGGATGATTAAACAACTCGTTATTAACTAGAGACAATATTTTTAAACATCTTTTGCATTTTTTAAAATTAAAGTGAATTGTAACATGGAAAGCTCAGGCTTAGAACAGGAAAGAGCTAATGAAGTTTTGCAGCTGAATTTACAAAGAATAAAAAGAGGAGCCAACTTCATGATCGATTATTGTTTTTCATTCTTGTACCGTAATACTGATCATGAAAACCTGTCCAATAAGACTCTGAGCATATGAATTTCAATGGCTCCTCTTTATTACAACAATTTACAATAGACCATTTTACAGTTGTAGTGAAGTTCACGTCATGTGAAGTTCCATCTCCTGGGGAGGTAGGAGGTCATGTGATACTTTTGCCATCCAGTTCGTCCCATCAAATAATAGTCTTAGCAGAGCAGAAGTATGTGGTGGGGGCTCCAGTTCCCTTCCACAGAGAATGCCATTTGTGGAGCCTGTCTACGTTATGCCTACAGGACATCTTGGCTCTCACAGTAACAACTGACAGTGCTATTTGACCACCAGCCATTGATTCCTATAATGAATTTTTCCACCTGCCAATAGTCTATTTCAGCGGTGCTGGAGATGATATTCTAGTTGCTGAACAATAGCTGACATCTCCCCTGCTGCCAGGAGGCCGGTGTTGTCTTTTAATCGCCTTTTACAATTATTTTAAATCCAGGAACCACACAGACTAAGTTACCTGACCTAATAATGGAAACAAGGCTGCCAATGACCCTGCCAAGTTGATACAAATATTTGTGCTTTGTGTTAATGTAGACTAATTATACTTAAAAAAAACATGAGATCTGTATCAATACAAGGTCACCCTAGCCTCGCAGTCATTCATAACCTAGGTCACTAAGTGTCAAAGAGACTGGACCCAAGTATTGTTCATTGACAGTTTAGTTTCATGCAGTCAGTGTTTTTGAATGTAATTGATCTGTAATTTTGTTGTGACGAGAGCAGCGAGGGATTTCTAAAACCTGGAAAAATTTATTTTGTGTGTGCAAACAACTGCAAATTGGCCATTTTAGTCAGCCTATCAGATCAAACCCATAACATGAAAATATGGCACATGTTGCAATTGAATGTAATGGGATGCTTCACTCAGCTTATTTGTCATGAATTGACTCTTAGGACCAATCTGTACTGCAAATATTGTGCGGTCCTGCGGCAGGTACAAAACAAAGGTCAGAGAGTATCCTAAACATAATTATTCATAAATGCTAACCTTAGGCCTAATTAGGCCTAAAAAAAGGTTTTTAGGCCTAAGGTTATCTTTTATGAATGTTTGGGATACTTTCTGTATTGGTAAAACAATGACCTGTGACCTGTGTTTTGTACCTGCCGGCGGTCCTGTAAGTAGAATCATTGATTCAAAACACTCAAGACCTTCTACCAGAATAACAAATGAGAATGCAAAGATATGGCATCATTTTGAAACAAGAATCGCCTACATCACTATCATCATCATGCAGGAGTATGCATGTTTATCACTAGTAATAATAAATCGGTAATAATAATGATAATATCGACCATCATATATATACCCATTTAAATGATGAATATAACCAAATTAAAATTTCCTCAACTGACATCTATGATTTCCATTAACATCTATCGAAACCCTGCTGTGACAACTCAGACTGATTATAATCCCCTCACGGTTGATTTTTTTTACACTCCTAGATCCTCCCATTTCTCCCATGGAGTTTATTCCCTCCCCTCCTCCCATCCTCTCTTGGAGATCAAGGAAAGGACGAGTAGGATTGGGTATGAAAAAAAAATATTCCCATACTACCTCGCGAGCCGTCGCCAAGATGGCGGATTCCGAGGACGAAGATAGGTCCCTAAATCTTACAGGGTTTTTATTCGGGAATATCAACGAGAAAGGAGAACTTGAAGACACAGAGATCTTGGATGAGGTAAGATGCAATTTTTATTAGAGTGGTTGACTTTTTTAAACTGAAAGACTGTGTTCGGGATGTGGATGCTTCTAGCTTGTAGAGTGTTGTAAAATATTATTATGTGCTGCTTTATACAGGCAACAGCTGTCATTTGTTTAACCCACAGCAGAACCAAATGAGCCGCCAAATATATACAGACACCTAACATTTATAGGGCCGAACGATCCACTAAATATGCAGACACCTCAGTCCCAACTTTAATAAGCACATTTTACCTTGTTCTTCTACCTTCGGCCGAACTAATCGAGGTACCCGAAAATGTTGGGCTTGACTTTCTCTTTTCAATGCTAAGTCTAATGACCCAATAACTAGAATATTAGTGGCTCTGTATTTTGTACTGTTGCTCTGCAGTATTGATCCAATTAACCTGTCCTATTAATTTGGGAATAATTTTCAGCGTCTTTTCCTTGTTTAGAAAAATCTACATGTATGTCGTATTTTTGGTTGACTTTTTAATGCAACTTTTTGGAAATCTGTCACTGTAGGAATCTCGGAGACACCTGTCACAGTTGAGTTCTCTGTCTGGTTTGGGTAGTCTTGTTCAAGATATTGCAGAAGAGGGAAATTCACAGAATCAAGATGCGGCATTTGAAGCTAATAACAGTAAGCTAAACATACAAGTGGCCTTACTTAAAACCTGACCAATTAACCCATTGACTTGTGAACCACCCCGCATTGACCAGTAAAATCATCTGGCGTTAGACAGAGTAAAATCTATTGGTGTCACTCTCTGGAGTCAGTGGGTTAAAACCCAAGGATAAACCCACCCCTTAATTTTATGGCAGCACTAAAATCAATGTTTTCTCTTTGAATACAAGCAATGAAAGAAACACGAAGATGAGGTACATGTAACTCGCATTTCATGTCAGGATGTGATCCAGATGATTTCGATTGAGATGATCAAGACTATTTAACAGCTCTGTGCTTTGTTACTGGGGCTTTGAATAAAAGCAAGGCTGGAGTTGATCTTGAGTTGATACAAACCTCATTGCTCTTCTTTGGTTTGTATGTAAATCATGTTGTTGTAGTGCTAGCAAGTTTCTATTTATATGAAAAAAGCAGTGAGGTTTGTATAAAAGCAGGGTCATCTCCAGCCTTGCTTTTATTTAACGGCCTGGTACTGTAACTGAGCACAAAACTGTAAAATGTTCTATTTATACCAATGATAAGAAGTGTTAGTACGGTTATAATTATAATGTGCATGGCATCTGACAGGATGGGGCAATGCGGATCGGCATAATTCCCTAAAATCGGCATCCTCCGCATAATTACGATATTTTCCGCATAAAACTGAAGAAATGCCTGATATTAGTGATAAAGCAACTGCTTACCACCCTCACAAACACAAAAGCCAAAGAGATTCACTAATTTGAAACGCTTATTTTCCTGACATTGAAGAAAACACGCCATTTCGTTCGCAAGATGAAAGTTCGTAAGCAGTTTCCACTCATTTTTCTGGAATGAGCCTGGACTAGAGCTAGTTAAACCGTTTTCATAACATACCCTAGGTTTGAAATTTTTAAAAAAGATACCAGGTATGAAAATTTAGCCGCAAGTTATAGTAGCAAATTAAATTGCATCATTTGTAACTCTGGTAAAGTAGGGACAATCATTGCGATGAAGTTGTACAAAACAAAGAGCCCGCAATACGTATGTGTAAAAAACCGCTGAAAATGGTGAATGATCGAGAGAATGGATCGTGGTTCAACCACATCACAATTTTGCTCCATATCTCCAAATTGAAACAGAATTCATGACAAGAAACAAAATATTTTTTTTATCGCTTTATTTCTTTTAGCAAAAGTTTCGGCAAAGTGCCGATTACCAACCCTTTTATTTTAACGGTGAATACTGGTCGCAAATTGGCGACTCTTCCAGCTGATATCTTAATTGCAAAGGGAAAAAGCGACTGTATTGGTCGCAATTTCGAGTCGTGATTTACCATAAGCATGTAAATACATTAGACGGACCTAATAGTTAGTTCTATAAATGTTGACATTTCCGCATAATCCGGTGTAATTTCCGCATAATTGGTACATGTTTACGCATAATATGGCCAAAAATTTCCGCATAATCTTTAATTTTTTTCCGCATCCTATCAGAAGCCTTGAATGTGGAATACACAATTTCTGAATTGACCTAAACCTCTTTTTCAGTTGAAGTCTTGGTACGAAGTTTTGTCATGACAACCAGTTTTCATACAAGAGAAAACAAGAACTAATTATTAACCCATTGACTCCCGGGGGTTCCCCATTGACGAGTAAAATCGTCTGGCCACTTCAGACTGGTTTGGGTGTCAAAGGGTTAACAGTAACTTGTGTAATACTAATTTCTTTATTTTTCCAGATTCATTTGCTCATAATTTCTGTATGTTGTTTCAGGTTGGATTCTTAAAGATTCCAGTGCCACTGATTACAGTGATATCACTGAACTAGCTGACGAAGAAGAGGAGAAGCACTACAAACTTGCTGTTTCTATATTTGCTCAGAAAGAGAGAGCCAGTTTTGCTGGTAAGCTTACATGTATGTAAATATACTCTATCACTGTGGTTGTCATCCTTATCATTGTCATCTTCATTACGTGTTTAAAAAAAAATGAAAATACACAGGGTTCTGAATAGAACTCGTAACCCATAACACCTGTCACAAGTATCACTAATGATACTTGGCTGTGAAAGTGCCTCTTGACTAATACCCCCAAATGAAGGAAAATGACTGTATTTCTAAGCCTCTTGATAAAAAAAAATTCCAGGAGAGCATGCCCTCAGACCCCCCTAAGTAGCTTGGCCACAGCAACGGCTGTTCAAGATTCTTTTGAAAACCGTGATACAATTCCTGTGTTGACTTAAAGGGACACTGTCATGCGATGACATCATCAGGGCAGTATGTCACCCAGAGATTTTAGCAGGCTTTCAATTTTTTTGCTTTTTAGACTTAATACAGCTTCCAAAAAACAATAAAATGCATATTTATCTATTAAAGATTATTTCAAGTCCAAGAAATAAAAGCAAACCCAAATATCATGCCATGAATTCAGTGAATTCATTGAAGTGTGACCGGAAACACTGTCTTGTGATTTAACCAAACATTATTATTAAGGTTAACATGCCATTTAAAAGCTGAAAGAGAGTCCATTTATTTCCAAGAAACAACTTTAAAGTCGAAAGACGGCAAGGAGAGAAAAAAATTCATAATTTGTGCAACAAATAAACGCAACCAGTGCAGTTCCTCTCATCTAAAATTAATGCAACTTTTTCTTCAAAGTATTCAAATACACATTTTAAAGCGAACTCAAGATAGTGAACATTTATCAATAAATGATGATGTGGTGGTCTCTGACATTTAAGTGACCAGCTAGAAATGAACAACAAAGATAGACTTCGATCATTGTTAACAGTGAAACGGCTTACACTTCGATTACACCATATGTCAAATTTCTCATGAATTCACATCTTAAAAAGTTTCTCTTCATTGTAGATGCTGTATTGGTATTTTGACTGCTCTTCTTTGCTTTCCTGAGGAGACTGAATCACTATTGTGCACAGAGCTTGAAATTCTGCATATGACAGTGGCCACCATATTGTCTGCACCTCTCCAAACTTGAAAAACATGTATACGCTAAGTTTTTAAGTTCTATTGACTGCGCGAGCATGCGCAGACCGTGTCTCTTTGAAGGAGATATATTTTTTAGTTACCTAGATGCTATTAACCCTTTTGCCTTTTAGTGTGTTACCAATTATCGAGTAAAATAAGTGGCGAATGTCAGAGTAAAATCTAAAAATAATAATTGGCCCTCTTAGGAGGCAAAGGCTTAAAATGGCAGGTTTTTCACGTAAAAAAGTAATTCTTTCATTTATTGTTTATTTATTTGTTTATTCTACTTTCCCAGGAATATGGATGTGATGTATAATAAACAAAACAAATAAAAAATCCTGAAAACTGTTCAAAACTTTGATGAACTGTAATCCAGTTAACCTGTGTATTCATAGATTGTGAAAATCTCTATTAATTTGTGTGCATTTTCTAGTCTATAGTTACACCTTACAGTATGTATAATATGAGGAGGTGCTCTGTTTGTGATCCACCTTTGTTTGCGGATATCCTTCAAATGAGACCTGAATACTGTTTTGCAATTAGCTATCAACTTCATGAATAATATTATCGTTGATAAGATTTATTGAGCCTGGGAAAGTGACATAATTTTTACAAGCAATTAACTTATTGCATAAGACGAAGGAGAACAAATTCGTCTTATCATGTTGTTTGTTGAAATCTGTCACACGCGTATCGTTGGATACCATTTCCGTTTGCATTTTGGCCACCATGTTGGGATGGATATCTATCTATGTATCGCAAGCACTTCACTTCAATCTCATTCAAACCCAAATGAAGATGAGTAGCTCTGGGAATTAATTCATTGGCAGTAGTAATATTGAGAGCTTATATTCCAATTGGACATTTCTCTGTGATGCTTTACTATCAGTATCCTTTGACTTGGAACAAATAACCATACAAAGAGTTGACAAAAAGTGGCTGTTTCTGTAGAATTCCTAATTGGTGCTCAAAATATTATAACTTAGAACACACTTAACTCATGAGTGATTAGTTCTAGTCTTATGTTAAAGATGATGATTATGACAATGATACTGAGCGAGTGGACAAAGGCCAAGGCAGCATTTTGTTACCCACTGTTGCTCCTGCTGCATCTACTCTGTCAAAACAAGAGCAAGATAGACTGGCTATGCCACCACCAGCAACCCCCCAAGTGTCGTCATCCCCTTTAGGGGATTGCACCAGGGATTCTGTTGATGCTAGCAAACCTGTCTTATCTACTCCACTGGCTGGTACAGTGGGTTCAGGTGACTGATGGGCTTCATGCAAAATGACATTGTTCTTGTAGTGATTTTCTAAAAATCAATTTTTAGGGAATGGCCAAATTCAGAGCAGTACACTTTTGTATTACATATACATACAGTACCATGTCTTTTATGTCATATTTTTTTGCTTTCATGTGTTTTCAAGACTGGTTTAGTAGGTGGTACACTGTACATCATTCTATTAGTTATAACAGTAAAATGTATGTACAATGTACCTGTGTGCTCTCCTACTCAATTCATTTACAAAGAGAGATCAGAATCATCTTGCTGATGAGACCTACTGTGGATTTCTTTGTCCTACCATGGGTTTCCCAAGGTCACAACCTGATTTTGCAATGTGATAAGAGAGTTTAATAGTTTAAACAATAATTTAAGTTGAAAAACTGAATGTCTTTTTCTTGCAATGAACTTTCCCTACCTCAAAATGATATTTTAGAATAAAATAGATGTTAATGCTGGGCAGAGCCTGGGAGGAGAGAGTGACTTCCCATCACATGACTACCTTATTTGGCTCTCTCATTCTTCCCACCATATGAGCCCTCTCAGTTTGAAATTTCCAAAGCTCAACTCGTTCTGTTGTTTCTGCTCAGCATTTTAATCTGTCCCTACCTCCCTCCCTCCCCGTTTTGCTTTCTGGTTCTTGTGTATTTTACTTTTGAGCATATTGTAACCTAGTTAATAGTTCTCTTCAATAAACTATGGGCAGGGAATTGCTGCCTGCGGCACCCCTTCAGCCCTGTGCTGAAGCCCTGTTAGGGAGGGGGCATATTGTTACTTTGCTAGACTGGGTTAACTTGGCCCCAGGACATTATGCCACTGAGCAGCTATGCCATACAGGCATGAGGCACCCCCCTCAGCTAATTGCCGAGGCCCCTCATCCGGTGGTCCATACCGGCATTGGGTTTTATCCGTGCCTTGCAAGTACATTCCCTGCCCCCTCGTTTACGCCCAAGTCGCGTCTATTGTCTTTTATTGCGTACCTAAGCATTAATACAGTGTATGTTGTTCACTTCCGTTTTGTGGAGATATAGTGAAATCAGTGGCTTATGAATCGACACAAAACAGAAGTGAACAACATATAATAGTTATGCATTGCAAAATCGCATTGTGAGCTTTGGGTGCCTGTGGTACTACATGTATTAAAGTGGTACAGGTAGCACCTTGTCTCTCTCTTCCACCCAAATAGAAAATATAGAAGCTGTAACTTGCAGTACAAGGTATTTGGGCCTTCCAAGTCAATCCTGATTAGTTTTGTAACAAATTTGTCACCCAACAAATTTGAGTGGAGATGGGTTACTGTATCTAAAATGAACTCAATGCAATGTAACCTCTTGTTCATCTTTAATTTTACAATAAAAAGCCATAACAATGCCCAGTTAAACTTTTAAATTAACCTTTAACAACCTTCCAATAATTGAAAGGCTCCAGGCAAAAAGGCTGTAAATTACTTTTGCTTAAAAGAAGCTTAATTTTTGCATGTGATTGAAAAACATAGAGGACACAAGTGTTTATTATTTCCTTTGGCTTATTTGCTCTTGGTACCCTAGAAATACCTTATGCAAAAAGCTCTGTTTCTCAAGTTGGCATCTTTTCCTGGCAGCCGTTACTCACTAATTCGATTACTACAAAGAAATTGAGTGCATTGAAGCGTTACAAAAGCAAAAAAATGATGTTGGTCATCAGCTGACTCTGCATTGTTTGATTTTTGTTTCAGACCTGCTTAGCAAGGAGGGCAGGCTTACTACTCATGATGGCAGAACAGTCACAGACCTGTTTCCAGAGTTTCGTCCTGGACAGGTTTTGAGATTTTCACGTCTGTTTGGACCTGCAAAAGCCTCATCCATGCCACAACAGTGGCGCAATGCTAAAAAAAGGAAGAAGAAAAAGAAGAAGCAAGGAGAGGATGAGAGAACTATCATAGAGCGACCAAAGACTCCTCCAAGTCCAAGACCTGAGGACTGTATGTCAGATGACGAGGTGAACCGAGTGATCTGCTTTAATTTTAACTGAAACTGGTGATTTTGAATGAGCTTTGATTTCATGGTGGAAGACAGTTTGAAAAGGACAAAACTGGTTTAAATGATAAAGTACAGTGGTAGATGCAGTTTATATGTAACTGTTTTATAGAGGAAAGCAGTGACTACATTAATTAATTAACCCATTCACCCCTAAACCGGCCTAAACCGGCCATACTTAGTATTTTACTTTGTCTAAATGCCAGACGATTTTACTCATCAATGGGGAACCCTCAGGAGTCAATGGGTTAAGTAAACAACATACTGCAAAAAGGGACTCACACAAATGTAGTAAATATTTAGCAGGGCAATTAGTGGTTCTTAGATTTTAGTGGATGGGTAGACTTGTTTTTCATGTAGTTTACCCTCTCTCCTTACTCATCTTACACTGTAACTAGTTTGTTGTATGAGGATTACCTCATTGAATTTGTTACACTATTTCTGGACTGACAACCGCTGACAGTGGTAGCCCAAGGACTTCCAGGGCAACCGCTTTTACTCTGCTTTGTGAAGTTAAACCATTAAAAACTTGAACCATTTAAATGTTGCATGTATAAAGCATGGAAAAAAATAATGTGTATGTGCAAGTCCCGAGTGTTCAAGTTGTAATTTTTAAGAAATGATCCATTTAAATTTTTATGCCAGGACAAACTGATGGCTCCCTGGGAGCCATCAATTGATGAACTCAGGGATATCAGTGGTGACTTGACTGCTGCTGGAGGTCAAGACGGCGACCATAAGGAAATTTGTGAATGGAGACACGGACCAGCAGCGCTGTGGTATGAGATGCTTGGAGTAGATGAAGATGGAACAAACTTAGACTATGGCTTTAAACTAAAAGAGGTTAGACCAAAACCATTGGCATTTGTAAACTGGTTAATTGTGTACATTTAATTTACATGTAGTTGTGAAGTTAGTGGGAGTGAGACTTGACAGATTTTACTCTTTCTTACGCCAGACAAGTTTACTCGTCAACTGGGGGCAACCTACAATAGGGTGCAGGAAGTAAGGAGTCAATGTGGTAACCAGTCAAAAGCTATGTCCCTTCCATTAACCCATTGACTCTTGGGAGTGACACTTAAGGATGTTCACGCCCATTGCTACTGCGCATTTTTTTCGTGCATGTCACACACACGCGAACGTCCTTAACAGATTTTACTCTGTTGAATGCCAGGTGGTTTTACTCCTTACCTCAATCCTTAGAAATATGGGACTTTGGATAATAATAATTATTATTGTTGTAAACAAAAATGCTGACATCTACCATCACAGTACATGTTTAACATCCCTTGGAAATATACTGGATGCTTCCATATCTTGTCTATGCACTCAGTACTTCATGTTTAATTTTCCAACTTTGTTTCTGTTGCTTTTTATGCAGAATGCAGAAGATGCAGAGGTTGCTTCGAGGAGTCCCAATTCACCAGATTCTCTTCCCCCTGTTGAGTGTTTTGAAATGGTTTCACAGATCAACTGGGAGGACGACATAATTTGGTCACTTGAAGACGTAAAGCCTGACCTTCAAGCACAAGCAAGAGCAGGATGGATACCCACGCAAACGACACGTACAGCTCATGCATATGCATTGCAACAGGAACAGCTGCTGCAACAACTGGGTACATACAGTAAAAAGTTAATAACAGAGTGCAGGGATAATGGCGTGGGGTGCAGGGATGGCGCAGTGGTGAGAGCACTCGCCTCCCACCAATGTGGCCCGGGTTCGCTTCCCAGACTCAGCGTCGTATGTGGGTTGAGTTTGTTGGTTCTCTACTCTGCACCGAGAGGTTTTTCTCCGGGTACTCCGGTTTTCCCCTCTCCTTAGAAACCAAAATTTGATTTGATTTGCGTTAACTTGTTAATTTCAATTTACAGTGTCCCAGATTAGTGCTCTACAGCACTAGAAGATTAGACACTTAAATAAAGTTCCTTTCCTTTCCTGGTTTGATTACATTCATACATACACACATACGTACTTAATTGACCACTCCCCGTAGGGGCTTTTCAGGGCCAATGAAACACAAGCATAACAGAACAGAACATTCAACAAGAACTGTTACCTGTAAGAATCCCAACTGGCCAGAGGCAAACCAGTTGGCTATTTACAAGTGCAGCTGAGAAGTTGAACTAGGGGTTACCAGGATCAAATTCAACAAGTGGTCAGAACGTGTCTTGAACCTGTGATCCCTGGATCTCAAAGCAAGCACCGTAACCACTGAGCCACACTGCCTCCTGATTGTACCAAAAGTACTATTATTTTCCATACCTAAAACAATATCATGTTAAGATGAAACTGAGTGGGATACATTACAAAGTACTGTACAAAGACTTCCAAAGTGGAAAGCTTAGGCAGAAAACATTGACCAGAGAGCTTCATCAAATGTGATAATTATCACATGACAATGTAATGTAGTAATTATTGTTATATTAATTTTGCACTTTGTGCAGTTAACACAAGTCAAAACAATGTGTCAAATGGCTTGAGTTTCTTGTCTTCCAGTGTAAGAATGGTAAACCATAAGCCCCATCTCCCAACAGTCACTTGTGTGTGAGGTTTATAAAGAATCAATGCAGTGTTTGGTGAAGCCTCAAGATTTTTCATTATATTCTGTGAAGCGCTTGTGAATGTAGGGTAACAGAGGCGGCACAGTGGTGGTAGCACTCACTTTCCACCAATGTGTCATGGGTTTGCTTCCAAGATTTAACATCATTTTTGTTGGTTGAGTTTTTGCTCAGGGAGGGTTTCCTCTGGGCACTCAGGTTTTCCCTTCTCATCACAAAGACAGACTTTCGCCTTTATCTGTTTTAAAACCCTTTGACTCCCAGGGGTGATGAGGATGTAAATTCTCCTCACAATTTCAATGAAATGTCACTCAGACAGGTACATTTTATCAGCTTAAGAGATGTGATCTTGATATATAACTAAATTCTCATGACTACCCAACAAAGAAATGTATGGTACAAGTTAGGAGAATCAACATTTTGATCTTGTGAATGAAGGGGTTAAAGTCATGTCATTTGATTTGATTTACAGTCTCCTTTTGGGAGAGCTCTTGTGCTCAAGTAGAATTTGATTGAGATGTTAATAAAGTGATAATTTTTAGTATACTAGTTACTAATGTTCTGAAGAAGAGCAATTATTTTTTTATCCCCAGTTTGGCATAAGTTCCCCACAAATTCATGTGAGGCACTATTTACATGTAGCTCTAGGAAATGGCATAGTCATTCAGTTTATCTTTTTCATTATTTTAGACTGTCAACTTCACATGCCACTTTGAATCAAACATAATATAGTGAATTTTATTGACCAATCAGGTAGTTTCAGAATTAGTGCATAAAAATGTTTAACAGTACTATATTAAGTATTAAATTTTTAAATTTCATCCCAGGGGTGAGGCATCCAGGACTGGAAACCTTTCTAAAGAACACTACGGCAGCGATTAAAGCAAACACGAATTACTTGAATCAGATAAGCAAGCCTGGTGTGTCTGGTGATGAAAAGACCAACCACGACTTTTCAACAACATGGTACTCTATATTTCCTGTGGAAAATGTCGACCTTGTCTATGGCAACTGGGAAGACAAGATTATTTGGGACGCAGAGGCAAGAATAAAAATACATGTATTTTTTTAAAGGGTATACATTGGAACCTCAATTTAACCCACTGACCTAGACAGAGTAAAAATATTTTGAAGTCTAACTCCTAGGAGTCAGTCAATGGGATTAAGAACTTTTCTATAACAATGTCTTGGGTTTGAAGAACAAAGTTCTGGATCTTCAGTAATGTATATGGAAAAGAACGAAAATTTGGTTTCATCAAAAACGTTGATTTTTTAGGTTGTATAATATGCAAACGAGCAAGCCATACAAGCCATGCGACTCAACATGCGAGTCACAAAGTTAAAAGCAAACAGTTTCAAAAGGGGTGTTAAGACTTAACCTCTTGACACCCAAATTAAACCATCCTAAACCGGCCAGACTTGGTATTTTACTCTGTCTAATGCCAGAATACAATGTATTTTACTTTGTCTAACGCCATATGATTTTACTCGTAAATGGGGAACCCCTGGGAGTCAATGGGTTAAATACTGTTTATCAGCACTATTTGAAATGGGTGCTTAGAATTAAATGAAAAAGTTGCATGGCTTTCTGGCTCGCAGTTTGTCAAGACCCTTGATTTTTGGTAAATTAACCAGCGTTAATTTTTTTTTTTACGGTTGGTTAATTGACCTTCATTAGCTCATTTGATAAAACCAAATTTTGCGTGTTTCACTCCCCACGGATGCAGCACCAAAGTTTCTAAGTTAGAAACTAACCCCATTGTTTGTATGGAAAAGAACCTTTATGCGAAGGGAAGATAATACATGTAGATGACCTCAGCTATTGTCATTAATGTTCCAACCAGAACCTCATTGGTTGTTGCAACAAAGGGTCTTTTGTTCCTGTGTGTAACAATTTAAAGCAATGTTTGTAAACACATATCTTCCCAATATGCTGCCCGCTACGAAAAAACCAGAGGGATAAAAACCCAATGGAACAGAAAATCCACTGGAAAACATAGTCCTTGACTGAATGCAATGTATGACAGCTCCGAGGGATAGAGCTTTAAACTGCATAAAGAATATTGTGAAAAGGAAAGTTAAGTTACCAAAACCGATGGCTATCCAGAAGGCAAGAGGCCTGAATAAACTATTGTAGATCCACTAGTTTTATACCAATAATATCCTAAATCGATACATAGGAAACAATAGTAAAAAGAAGAGGAACAAAAAATTATCACACAAGTGATAACAAATCTTGCTACGAACCGTAATGAAAATGATTTCCAAATGCATGCTGTTATATTGGAAAGCGTTTATTCATTCCTACCCTATGCAATATGCGAAAAAGTGCATGAAACAAGGACACGACGACAATGGGGAGTGTGTCTGACGGTGCTGGGTGCCTGGTGGATGGCAGAAAACCAGCACGAGACAAAGACGAGAAATGAACGTGTGGAAAAGTACTCAAAGATAAAACACTGAAAGACTAAAAGTAATGAATCATAAATTAATAGCTAGAGCTAGACACCTTTAACTTATCATCTACACTAGGACTTAAATAGCTCTTCTTAGACTTAGCAGATTTCCAGCCTGCGTGCATATCCAAAAGGTCACCAGAAACACCAGCAATGCTTGAGGCAGTAGCGCCACCTTTCTTAAGACTGCGTACCAAAGTTCTTACAATCTTTAACAAATAGTTTGAAGAAAAATTGTCTTACTCTAGAATAGCTAACAGAATGAGGAAGAGCTGAACCACTCGAGGTTAATCTACAAATCAAATTTTGGTCTGGTTTTTCAGGAAGCTTAGAAAACAATTTCTCAGTGATAGTAACAGTGCAAGTAATTTTCCCCTTCCTTGCAAAATAAAAATGGTGACCTCGTGAGTGCTGATCGTTCTAGCATGAACGATACCAATCTCGTGATCACTGGGCTCCTTGAGAGGGAGGAACGATAGTTTGCTGCTGCAACTGTACCGACTGGCGTTGTACGAATCTGGCATTTCTGGCTGCAGCATACGGGTCCTTGTTCGGTGGAGGCAACTTCTCCAGAAATGACCAGAATTCCCACAGAGATAACAGGTGCTCATGGAAGGAAAAGCAGGAATTTCATTGGAAAACCGCATTGTTGAAGCAGCACGTCCAAAGGAATCAGATTTACATTTGTTCGTTTTCCTAGCTTTCTCCGACTTCTTCTTTTCTCTCTGACCTTCAACAGATTTAAGAACCGTCAGTATTCTTTTCTCATCCGAATTATCCTCAGTGATAGGAATTTGCTTATATTTTTTCACAAAGTGACCCCAACCATGTAAATCTGCGAGCACAATATGTTGCTCTTCATTTCTCTTTGACTTTAAAGAATGACTGCTCAAGCCTCATTTTCTTCACGGCAGAATGATTTGAATCATCACTCTGCCTTTTAAGCTCCTCCTTAAAAGAATTGAGCTCCGATGACAAAAAACTCCAAAGACATCTGCCGAGAATTTGT
>OX421450.1:2997500-3000000 GCA_949126865.1 Montipora capitata
AGCAAAACCAATCGTGGCTCGCGCCTGCACATTTTTCCTCGCTTTGTGTCGGCTACGTGTAATTACTTCGAGTTTTGATTGGTTTTGGTTTTACGACACTCGATTGCAACTCTCTCTAAGATGGTGGTTTCGAAATGTTTGCTTTAAATTACCCCGGTATTGCTTCTAGAAACCTGGAAAGGATGAGAGTCTGCCAATGTACGAGTATGGAGAGGCTGTTCCTGTCCACCAAACGTCACCATTCTTAGGACAGCTGGCGCCTGGAGAGTCACTACAGGTTAATAGTTGTTTTTAAATTTTCGACCTCGGATATTACGTTTTTAGTTTTCTGGTCGGTTCACTCAGTCTCGGTTATCAGCTCATATACCGTGTCACCTAATATGGTCATACGGTTATTGGTTGGTCTTAGTATCCAGGGGTTGGTTGCTCGAAGCCTGGTTAACGCTAACCGTTTGTTAAGAGATATCCAAACCTGTAAGTGTCCATTTTATTTAACGCTGGATAGCGCTAACCATAGAATGTAATGAAAATTTAATGATAATTATACCATTCGAGCTTGTTGGATACGAGAATTGCGCCTCGCCTTCTTTGTGGTAGAATGTTTCCCGTGTATCTTTTACGTCTGATTTTTTAAAATTTGTTTATTTTTGTTAGGCTTTAGAGAACAACTTATTCCGAGCGCCCATTTATCAACATGCGTTCCCAGAGACAGATTTCCTTGTTATTAGAAATTCGTCTGGGTGAGTACTTACGCCAGAGGCAAAAAATACTGCGTTCTTCTTCTCAGGGGCCTGGGCGTGTTTTTGAAAATTAGAAATTTGCTCATTTTTACACTTAAAAAACGTAAAGAGGAAAGTATTTTTTTACCAAAAAGGCAATGTTGTTGTTTTCTTTTTTCAAACTATTTGTTAGTACCATATCTGACCTTCTCCATGATCAGTGTCTTTTGTTTTTAAGAGACCTTTTTCTTTCGGCGATAGGTACTACGTTCGTGATGTCAAAACAATTTTCACCGTCGGACAGGAGTGTCCGAAGTTTGAAGTTCCCGGGCCAAACTCCAAGAAGGCCAATATCCACGCCAGAGACTTTCTGCAGGTTTGTAGGTAGTTCTTGAGCTGTTTGTGGAATGGGAGGTGATGGAAGAAGAAAGATCATGTTTCATGAAAAGAAAACGGGTTTTTTTCCGCCGAATTTCCTGTTCAACGTCTTTTAGGGCATTTCACCATCCTACGGTGTATTTAAAAATCAGTTTTCAATGAAAGGCGAACGTAAACCGAAAATTAAAATCCCCTTTAGCAACGAAGTTTTCGGGCAATACACGCATACACAGGCGAAACCTTCCCCTGCTCACGCTATGCTATAGTCAATAGAAGCACTATCCCCGATTAACGAAGAGAACTTTTTTCCCAAGACGAAGGCAAATGAAATGAGCTTTTGACTTGCTTTCAGTAGTATCATGGCCCTTGAGTGCTTTTTTGATTTATTCCTCAGATTTTTATCTACCGTCTGTTTTGGAAAAGTCCAGATACTCCCAGGAGGATCAAGATGGATGACATCAAGAAAGCTTTTCCTATGCACTCTGAAAGCAGTATCAGAAAGCGACTCAAGCTTTGCGCTGACTTTAAGAGAACAGGTCGGTCATCCCTGGCATCAATATGTATATGTGGTGCTTAGGAAGCAAATAGGAAGCCTAGGCAAAGACAACGAGACCGAGAGCGCCAAAAAACCTAAACAAACAAACAAACAAACAAACAAACAAAAAAACGAAAGCTAAAGGCTTAAACATGGTCTTCGTTAGCAAACGCAAGCAAAGGCACAAGCAACATACAACATGGGATAAAACCTTAATCAAATGAAACCATGTTGTCTCGCAGTGATGAGCGCAAATTTCTATTGCGTCGAGAAGCCTGAAAATTTTTCAGGACTTCAACGGGATTTGAACCCGCGACCTCGCGATACCGGTGCGATGCTCTAACCAACTGAGCTATGAAGCCACTGACGTTGGTTAGAGCATCGCACCGGTATCGCGAGGTCGCGGGTTCAAATCCCGTTGAAGTCCTGAAAAATTTTCGGGCTTCTCGACGCAATAGAAATTTGCGCTCATCACTGCGAGACAATATGGTTTCATTTGATTTCATACCCTCAGTGCAATATATGATGTATTTCATATATATATATATCTTTCACTCATAAAACCTTAATGTCTAAATAATTTTCAAAAGGCAAATTATATGTATCTTAAGCTCATACAAATAGTGGTTTAAAATGCCGGAAAAAGGTTTAAAGGAACAAAAAACAGCAGCTCTTGACGCTTGAAGAGAGAAGTCATTCTCGGACTTATCTGAACAATTTAAGCAATTGTGGCTTTTATAGACACCTAAAAAATTCAGGTGGCTCCAACGGAATTCGAACCCATGGCCTGTGCGATGCTGGCACAATGCCGTACCCACTGAACTATAATATGAAGCGATGACAGAGTTGGGAGCAGGTCAATTTGTTT
>OX421450.1:3007500-3010000 GCA_949126865.1 Montipora capitata
TACAGATCCGCAAGCTTTCCAGATGGGAAGTCATACACGTAGTTCGCACAATGTCCACAGAGGCAGCCAAGTCCGGAGAAGAAGGTAAAAGAAATCTCCTATAACAGCTAAGTGCTAAGTGGGTTGCGCGGAAAATTATTATTGTGAAGAAGAGAAACGCGGTCTGACAAATAGCTCACTTGTGGCGCTGATCGGAGGTGCTTTCTTTTTGCTGGGAAATTGTGATCGAGGGGACCATTGCATAGTGTTATGCAATTTTCCGAGGGTCCTGAAAAAGGGCCTCGAACCGGGCGATGTTGCCAGATGGAAAGGCAAATGCCTGTTGGTTCGCATAAACCTTAATGAAAGGACTGCCATTTACTTTTCGCCCGGAATTTCCGAAATTTAGAAAATGGTGAGCGCTTTGTGTGTTTTTGGTTTGCATCCGCGTGATGGCCCCACAAGTTTTGCATAATGATAGAGTCAAATTCCCACAAGACATTTTACTGCATTGTTCTGTACATGAACATGCCGCAGTGACGTCAGATGGAAACTAACAATTATTTGCTTTCACATCTTACGTGATCTGCAGAGCAGTTCCACAATCATAGAATCGAGTCGACTTCCGGTTTGGATCATGCTTAGTTGCCCGTGTAACTTGCTCAAGATGTAGAATTGTCATCGTTAATCCTTCCACTTCATTGTTCGTGACAGGCATGAGCAAGTTTGCCCGAGGATCCAGGTTCACAATTGCTGAGCATCAAGAGCGCTATAAAGAAGAATGTCAGAGAATATTTGATTTACAGAACAGGTCAGTGAAAAGTTAACTTTCGGAAGAGTGTTGCAACCTGCGGCTACCAGTGCTATAGGTTTTTCATTGTTTTCTCTTAAGCTATTGCCATGGCAACAAGCGCAAACAGCAAGATGAACCAATCAGACCATCGAAGCAATTTCATGGGATTTGCAAAATTGGCGTGAGGTTTTTTAGGCCAATTACTAAGCAAAGCAACATTAAGGAGCTTAACGGCAACCGGAAGCGAGCTTTTTTCTTTTAAACTTGTCTAGACTTTACCACATTTATATTGCTGCTAGAATCGATTAGTTAAAAGATCTTAGAGAGACCACTTTACTGGCATGCGAAATGTTCACTTCCGGTTTCCGTCCTTGTTTCAAAAACGTCGCGTGCTTAATTTCGGCGATAATAGCTCAATCCCCGTGCGTTGGAATCGCTCTCAGGTATTGGTAACACTCTTGCCTCGAACTATCCCAGCACCTGGCAAAAGAGGAAACGGACAGTATCAAGCCGACATGTTGGGAGGAGGATGGGGGAGATAGTAGGCTATCAATAAAACTTCCCTTTTTCTGGCCTCGGGTGGTCGGGTGGTGACCCGGAACACGTGATAATTCTGTATTGGTGACATTTAAGCAAATTTCTTTGATACCATCCATTGTATACCTGAGGCAGCTCCTCCAGTACGGCAAACCTCTTTGGCAGCTTCCTGTTTTGGAGGTAGTGATTGTTTTTGGTTCTCTAGAGTTTTATCATCAACCGAAGTTCTCTCCACTGATGAAGAGAGCAGTAGCGACGAAGGAAGTGATATTGATGAACTTGGCAAAAATTTAGAAAGCATGTTAGCCAACAAGAAAACCAGCATACAGGTTAGATAATGAAACTGTACATAATAACCTTAGTTTTTTAATGGAATAGAGTCAAAAGAGTCATACCGGTCGAACAATAAATCGATCAATGAAGGAGTGCATACGGGCTCTTCACATGATCCCGGTTGCCCTGGCTGGCTCGGTTACGGAGATGAAATTGGTTTCTGTTCATGTGGCGACTTTCAGCCCGCTTTCCGAGATGAAAAGTTTGAAAAAGTTGTGACCCGACCATTCAGGCGTGAGATCTAACTTGAATCCTGACGAGAATTTCTCGATTTTCTTTGTTTAAGCAACCTCAAATTTCTTTTCACTTTTCGTCAACTATCAAATGAAACTATTCCAAGCTTCATTATAGAAGAGAAGTAAAAACTTGGTAATGTCCGTTCTATCACGAAAATGCATTGTATTATTTTCCTCCCGGTAACCGGGATGAAGTGTTCATATGGCAAAATTTCCAGCCAAGCCCTTAAGGGGAAAGCGCTCAAGTTTCTTGAGAGCAATTTGTATGCAAGAGAAGAAATGTTTTGGACGTTTGCGTAATTTTCTCATTTACCACTGTCACATGTTGTGCATCATTCCTCGTGCAATATTCTGCAGTGGTGTAACATTTTAAGTTTCTTTTTTTCTTAAGGCCTGGTTTTCACTAGCGACGCAAGCATGAGCATAAGCAGCATACGCAGGCGCATTGACTTGTTGTTAATTAGTGTCTTTTGTTCTAACGAAAGCTACCAATCATCAAAAGGCTACTGCGTCTGCGTATGTTGCTTGTGCTTATGCTATAAACCAGCCTTAACTTTTTGGATGAGTGAGTATCGAATAAGATGTTACACTGAAGCTGACGAAATCTTGTTGTCGTTGTTTA
>OX421450.1:3020000-3025000 GCA_949126865.1 Montipora capitata
CGAATCACGTTTCTTTTTAAGTAACTTTCACGCGTCACGTACAAATTTGAGCCCTTATCACGCGTCACGCATAAACCCTTTGCCACCCTCCATTATAGCAAGTGGAATTTAGTTTTACATGTAAAAAGTTACGGTTCAAAGTTTTCTGATGGAAGACGAAAATTACGAACATTCACCAAGCAGAGAAGTGTCCGATCGCTCAAAGAAATGATGCCATATGATAATAAACAACTTACTAAGCTCACTACTCAGATTTGCCAACTCTAGTTCATGCTTTTCGTTACGCACGTGAAGGTGTTTTCACACTAGAGGTTACTGATAACTGAACAAGTATTCTTGAAGTTATTGAAAGAAAGTCAGTTGCAGCTTCAGTTTTAGGTGAAGCTGAAGCTGCATGCAGCTGCAGCGGGCTGCAATTCATAGGTGGGATTTAATTTTAAAGTAACTTGGTTTTTTTTATTTCATAGAAAGAAGACGAGATAATTCAACTGGAAAAAGAGATAAACCCATTACTGAGCGACGATCCACAGGTAAAATCTAGCCCTTTGTAAAACAGACAACTGTTTTGTCCTCTACTAAGGTGAGGTTCGTTTGTCTTGTTCTCGGCAGATTGCGTTTTCTTTCTTTCTGGAAAATCTTGTTGCTCAGATCAAAGCTTTGCCTGAGGTGAGGTTTCAATTCTTCTCCGTTCCACCAGCACGGGCGGTTATCTCTGAATCTCTGAATGTCAAATCTATGAGAATCGACCTTAACCAGCATGTTTTGCCTTCTTTAATTCTTTATCTCTTTACAAACTGTAACGGGTTTTGTTTGTAATGTGACTTTGCAGAGTTGGCCTTTCCATAAACCGGTTTCTTCTAAGCAAGTGCCTGACTATTACGATGTCGTGAAGACCCCAATCGACCTTCTCACCATCAGACAGGTAACGCCACTGGCCGGAATCAATGCTACTGATTACACCAGCGCTTCAGAGGCCTATTTTCTAAGAAACAGGGTAGAAATTGGGCAGTAGGGATGGCGCAGTGTTGAGAGGTCCTCCCGTTGTTGTTCGGGGGGTGGGTACGGCTACACGTAGGCTATCTTGAGAGCACTCACCTCCTACTATCCGGGTTCGTTTCCCAGACTCGGCGAGGTTTTCCTCCGCGTAATACGGAATTTCCCCTCTCTACGAAAATCAGCATTTGATTTGAGTTAATTTGATTTGATTTCCATGGATGGTTTTCAATCACGTGATGAGATGGCCGTGTTGCTGCCCAAACCAATAGCAAATTATGGCTCATGTTTTGCATTATAATAGAGTCAAATTCCCAAAAGACTTTTTTCTTTATTATTCTGTGCATCAACATGGCTGCTGTGACGTCAGGTTAAAACTGTCTATTTACAGTGTCCCCATTTAGTGCCCAAGCGCTAGGAGACTTGACGCTTAAATAAAATTCATTTTTAGGAGTCCCGAACTGAACGTTTCGTCAAACTAAGATGTACTTATTTTGAAAACTTGATCTCTGAACTTGTTTTTAACACTAGGAAAAACAAAAGAGCAGTTCAAAGTTTCATGACTTGAGACGTTTTCGTTTTGAAAGCACAAAGCGTTTTCGGTCCCTCGAAATTCGCCCAAACAGTTTCAGGACTTTTTTTTCTTGTATGGACCACTTTAAGTTCTCGTGCGATTGTGTGCAAAGATAGGTTCCTTAATTTTTTTTATTTTTTCCCCACAGCAAGTGCAAGGACATGCTTATCAGAACAGAGACGAATTCCTTGAACACGTGCGAATGATGCACAGAAACAGTGTAGTTTACAACGGTATGTCGAGAGCCCTGATGCGTTTTATTTGAAACGTAAAGTTTCATTTTCTACGAGTGACTGGGTGCCACACTTTGAATCCGTCTGGAGATACCGATTCCACGTCAACGTTTTAATTACCTTATATTTTTGCCTGAAACGAAATATCAGAGTTTGGTGTGTCCGATTTCTTCGAGGGAAATACATGTATCGACGAAATCCGCGCAATCTCAAGCGTAAAGTTTAAAATTGACTCGCAGATTTGATTACGCGCATTCAGATGTTAAAAAAGTGCTTGTTACGCCTGATTCAGAGTCTCAGTAGATCAATTATGTTAAGTTCGTTGGATGATTTGGTTAGTCCTGAACAGCTCCGCCCAAAGAGCCCGGGTTATTTTGGTAGTTTAGCAGCTTGCCTAAGTTGGCGATTATTTAGTCTTGAAGCAGCTTTTATTGCGTGAAGTTGAAGTCCTTGTTTCTGTTGTCCTTTGTTTTCTGTTTAGGAAGCAAGCCGATGCCCCCATTGTCATTTGTGTGTTTGATTCGGCATCAACTAGTGAAATCTTTGTTTTCTTTTAACAGGTGAACATCACGAGTTTTCTAAAATGGCATTGAAAGTGTTGCAGTTTTGTGAAGATGCCTTTAAGGAGGTAATCATCAGTGATCTTTTTTTTTTTTTCCAGTTTTTATCTTGCAAAGATTTCGCCTATTACGATAACTCTGTTTTTGATTTGTCTGAGGAGAATTGAAACCCAAAGGTTATCATGTGGTCTGTTTTCGTTGGCAACATCGAGTGTCTTCATTTTTAATTTAGGAATGCGGAACACACGGAGTGGTATGGGCATCCTGTGGATAATGGGTCGCATAATAGGTTGTCACGATTGCGTAGAAACTAAATGTAACTAACTGATTAATAGCTTCATAACTGAATTGCCTCTTAAAGGGTGTGATTTTGATAAGGATTGATTTTTTCCCTCTAAAGTTGTCGGAAAAGGGTTTCAGGGGCCTATGGTGTGAAATCAAACTGCAATCCCCTTACATCCACCTAGCAATTAGGGCCCAGAGACAGGACTGTTCGACTCGTCAACCTTTTTATCCCTTTTCTAACAGAACGATGAGAATCTGACGAAGCTGGAAAATGAAATTTTGCTGACTCCTGGAGATGACACTTCATCATACGCCGCTAGCCAGCCACCGTCGGTTGCAGGTCCAGAGTGGTCAATGGAGAACAGCATGGACGATTTTCCAGAAGGTTTCATCAAAGAGGAGGACAGCACATTAGACGCTGAGGACCTGGACACCACAGGCGATGATTATTCGGAGTTCAGGGCCCAGTTGAGCACTCCTGTGTCAGCGGCTGATCAGTGTAAGTTGCCATAGCGATAGTCAAATAGGTACTTGTTAAACAGGCCACCTCCAATTCAGCTTTGTTTTCAAAGCGAGTACAAATGCTTTTTATAATTGGTAAGTAGGTTGTTTTTTTGTTTTTTTTTACTTACAATGAACCAAAACATTGTTCACTTCACTTCAACTTGTTTTGAAACCCAATAATCTTGGGGAAAAAATCATGTCAAAGAACGCAGTAGCCAGATTTTGTAACAGTTAGGGGAAAGAAGGGGATTTTCTCGAGATCTTCACTTCAAACCAGTCGATTTGATGGTAAAATCCAAAAGAATCTTACCTCGGAGTCTTTCGCTTTATCTGTGAAATAATTGATTGCTACAGACCGTTGCATCAACTTGAAGAGACTGCTCACCGTAGCAAATTTACAACTACGCTGTCAGTTTCCTCGAGATCGGAACAAATTACACATTGATGCTCTAGCAAAGGTCGTGAGGTCTTAGGCAACAATTCGGCTCCAGGATAGATATCAGCTCTGCCAAAGAACTTTAAGTTATTGGTAAGGGCGGAGTCGGGAGGCAAAAAAACAGAAACAGTGGACCCTACTTGAAATTAGGGTATGACAGCGAATATCAGTACAACTATTTGTTCATTTTTGTCGTTAGCCTCGCGATTGGATGCCGATTTCGTCGAAGAAGAGGATGTTGATGTAGAAGGCTATGAAGAAGACGAAGCGGGCTCTAAGCAAGAAAGCTTTGGATCTCAACAGCGGTTCCTAGATAGCGAACAAGATTCACAGGACGCGAGTCAATTCGAGAGCATTTTACTTCAAGATCTAGAACACAGTGAAAGCGAGAGCGAAGAAGATGATTTCCCTTTTGGTGACGGAGATGATGAAGATGACGAAGACATCGAAGAAGAGCAGATAAACTTTTCGCCTGGTGCCGAAGAAAATAGCAACAATGGATAGATTTTGTTTTTCTAAAATGGAAGAAACTAGTTTGATTATAACCTATTTTTGCCTGTAAGCTCCAAATATCGAGCAACTTTTAAAAGGAGCAAGTCGAATAAGAGCCTGATAATTTTCACGCTTTAGTGACAATTAGAAGCCTGCCGTATTCCGTTTGCCCTTTCACGTTAACGAGATGCTATATATTTGAACCTCTCTAGAAATTCCATGGACACGGAAACGGGAACTTTTCAGGAAACGAGATTTAACACAGAAATTGTCTTTAAGATAAGACTTCGCCTCTCTTGACATAGTAATTTTATGTGGACAGACAATGAGATGCATGTGTTTCAGTGGCATCCATTTTTCAGTTCCCAGAGATAAAAAGAAATGACTCACGATAAGGCCAAATTGTAAAGATAATCGGTCTCAAAAAATTGTAAATACACAAACGCGTTGTAAGAAAGTGTAAATTGGCGCGAGAAATTCGAAAGAGATCGCCACAACTTCAATTCATCTGCCCAGCTTTTCCCTTCCGGCTCTATTTTTAAATCCTCCCCCACACTTTCATTGAGTCGGTTGGATATGCAAAGGGCCTCCTGTTAAATAAAGTTGTGTTTATCATGAAAACGAAAGTTGTTTCTGTGCTGACGATTTTAAACACTTTCGAGTGAAAAAGAGTATAAAACGCCATGGAGCGATTTCTTCACATAACCCGGCTTTATTGCATTTAATTAACTGACAAGCCTCCATTGCATAACTATATTTATCTGCATGCAATCATTTGCACAGAACAGGCCACGATGTTTTCTGGCCGCCTTTAAAGGCCTTCAATTACATAAGAGCTCATGGCGTGACCCGTTAGGTGTTGAAATCTGGGTAGAGTTCGATACAAATTAACATAAAGGTTTGACACCTTCGTTGGCATCAAG
>OX421450.1:3030000-3075000 GCA_949126865.1 Montipora capitata
TATACAGTATCTAATTGCACCAGCATGACTAACTAAAAAATTGCAGTTGATAGATAACAAAATGAATTTCAAAGAATTATATCACACTGGTGGCCAGATTTTAATTGAGGTAAGGCCACATATTTGAAACTGAGAGAGATTCCTTTGCATAAAATGAAGTTCTCATCAGAGGGAATTCAATTGAAAATAATTATACATAATTAGTGAGAGTAGGAGCTATTCAAGTCATTTGTAGGATCTCTGTAAATCTGGATGCTGCATTGGCATTTCCACACCTCATACATATCACGAAACAAATGGTTAATTTGGCTATTATCACTGATAATTACCTATTTGTACAGCTGTATTCCTAGCCCCAGCTGTTCGAAGGATGGATAGCGCTATCCACTAGACAACTCAATTGGTTTCACTAGTGTTTATCCACTGGACAACTCAATTGGTTTCACTAGTGTTTATCCACTGGATAGTGATTTATCTGGTGGATACCATTATCCACCTTTTGAACAAGTGAGGCCTGATGTGTAAGAGACATGAAGACGATCTTAAAACAGGAAATGACAGACAAAATTAATTTTCTATAACATGAAGAAACATTTTTCTCAGGGATCATCTTGGTCGCACAAATAATCACAAGTCTGTGTGTGTGTCCATGATTGATTGATGACTAATGTACATGTTTCAAAATGTATCATAAAAATATTACGATAGTCTGCACGTTCTTACTGGTCAATAGATGTGTTTACATGAGAGTATGTAAACATGGCTGTGACATCACATGAATTTTGATTGGTTGTGTGTTGTCAGACATGCTTTTTGATTAGCTGGTAGGAAATAAAAGCATGTATCAAGAATATCTGTTTCAATCAAGAAGTACAAAATTACTTTTGTTATTATTTTTGTTTCTGTTGAGAATTCTCCCAACTCCCCCTCGTGTTTAGATGAGGCTATGTAAACATGGAAAGTGTCCTCTATAATTCTTAAATATAATGCCTTTTACACTGTATCTTTGTTTTTAAGAAAGCAGGGTTGTTGCACTGGGTATTCCTGCTTTCCCGTTTCCTTGAAAATCAGTGTTTTAGAATAACATCAAGACTCTTATGAATCTAACGTATGAAGAATATTACACACCTTGGCCTGGTTTATACTCGTTAACCGTCATCTGATCAGGTTTGAGGGGAACATACTGCAGAAGTCTCTCTACCACTGAGTCACACACACTAGGAATGCCATCTGTCAAAGGATTGGATTTGTCTACACTGTTTGTCCCATATAAAAATTCAAAGCCAAAGTGTTTGACTCTCCTATGACGAAGCTGTTTATTAGCTGTAGATGACAAAAACATAGTGATATACACAAAATATTATTTTAACATTGCAGATAGTAAACCATCCTCAATGCCAACACAGACACTCACTACCTTAGCAGAATTAAGATATGGGAGGCAATATTTAGCCTACTAGACAGGAGGTCGCAAGACAGTGAGGAAGGTGGAGCAAATGTTGCTGAAGGGGAGGGGGGAGGGAAAAAACTTCTGCTACTTGAGACAGAGTGTGTAACTTGGCAAGACCAGAATAAAGAATCTTAAATAAGCAAATTAAACCCCCAGGAAGTCATGGGCTATTTATCTATTCCCAAGGGTACTAAAATCAGGTAGAAAATTTGGCAAAGCAGATTTCATGAAAATATTGGCAGTAACAATTAACAATTATTCACCGAAGGCGAAGTGATTATCGGTGAATATTCACCGAGACGAAGTCAAGGTGAATATTCACCAATAATCATTGAGCCTGAGGCGAATAATTGTTTTAGTATAAATACACAGGTGATTATTTCAAAAAAGAGAAAAAACAAAACATTTCAACGCGAAATCATCTTCACTTACAGTGGCAAAACGACTACTGGCAGCCATTTTGTCCGTCGAGGTGATTATCGGCTGATAATCCGAGATAGCTAGCCAATGAGAGCGCGCAATTTTGTATAATCACCTGTGTATTTATACTAATAAGGAGTTATTACACACGTGGAATCAACTAAAGCAACAAATCAAAAGGACCCAGAAGTAACCCTTTGTTAAGCCTTTGGGCCTTGTCTAGTTCAAAGATCACTAACTGATAGCATATCTGAATAATGAAAGACAGTGCAAATAACATGCAGCCCCATCCCACATATCTCCATTGGTCAAGAAAACAGGTCACCAGGAAAAAGGTCATCAATTGGAATTGATTCCTGGTAGTAGTCTTAACAAATTGCACCAGACCTCATCCCTGGTACGGCGGGGCTAAAGTACAGATCACTTTTCACAGGTCACTCCTTACAGCTCACTGTTTTACCTAAACTAAAGCAACCCAAAACCTTCAAATTGGCTACCTGTAGGCCTAAACATTGTTTTAAAGTTCAATGAAGCCTATATTTAGCATTAGTAAAACTTTGGTAATGAAAAGTGACGTGTACTTTAAACCGGTCCTCCCAGGTAGCAGGGGGTGGGGGTAGATTCCGAACGGAATGTCCCATACTTTCAGACCTGTGCCTTCGATTCCATTTTCACTTCCATCATTAACCCATCCGAGAGCTTGGATCAGTTCCTCTTCTTCCGCATGATTCAAAAAATCTTCCACTAGAATTAGGCCATCTGGTTTCACTGGCTTCTCAACAGTGACGTCATCGGGTACACCAACAAGAAACGAGAGATAGAAACGTGTTTCCGGTCGCGGGAATTCTGACGGACAATCCAAAAGTCGTCCGTGGATCGTGTCCATGGCTTTAACAGATTCGCTCACGGCTTTAAATGAGATAAATGAAAATGACTGTCCAGGAAACATTAAAATGCGTTGGATGTTTCCAAATTTCTCAAACAAAGTCACAAGTTGACTGCGTTCCACACCGCACATCAACCCTCCATTTCCTATCATCAAGTGGCAAGTTGGAGTTTCTGAGACAGTGGCTAGATCGCCGTTCTTTCTACGAAGACAAGTGATCATTTTCGTTTGCTTTCTGAGGGCTTTCTTTTCCGCTTTGCTCAGTTTTGTAGCACAAGATTTCACTCCATTTGAGGTTGCCATCCCTAGTGTACTGACTTAATTTACGATAATGAATACACTATAATAGGAGATACATGTCAAGTGTATTGGTTGAAGTGGTAACCGCTGAAATATCGGTCGTCGTATTTAGAAATTTTAAAAGTACTCCGCTGATTAATTCGACGATCAGGGGGCGAAGTCGGAGGGGGATGTCCTGAACTTTCATATGGTTCACCCAGCCGAAATTAGGGAATTGCTTATGAGTAACGCAAGGTTATCAACTATACACAATCACATAACTACAAGGAAGGTGAGGTTATTTCCCTTTTGCCACATTGTACGTCGATGAAGCTCCAGTTTCCAAACGAACGAAGCGCTCATGCATGAGAGTAATCTACCGTTTTGTTCTCGAACAATTTTTACGCGGCCAAAATAGCAAGCTCTTCGTTTTTCGGGAAAAGCTTTCTTCGTGGGCAGTAAACTATTTCTCACAAGAAAAAGATCGCATGGACCCTTTTTTTAGTCGACCTTAGCACCCCTGGCTGAGTGATCTCGAAGACCCTTTGTTCCTGGCACCATCAGCTTCTGCGACCACCCCAACACTCTTGATGATCAACAGTCACCAACATAGCTTATGAACCTGTCAAAGTAAGCCCCTGCCATCTCCCAACCATGGCCTTAGCAGGGACGTTTAGATATGCTCAGAAATGCCCCTAATGATGTAAAGATTGCGTACCGATGGCCAGCGAATCACACAGATTGAACTAAACACAACAGTAAACTTTACTTCACTCGCACGCCATGACACACAGGAAAAGAGCATGGTTTCACATTTCCCATGAGTCTAAGTAAGCCCGCGATGGACTTCCGGTATGAAAACTAGAATTATTTCCTGTTAAAAGGTTATCGATACATTACAAATGAGATACTCCGATTTCAATATGCGTCACAAGTGTCCCCTCGCATTACATTACTCTTGTCTCGGAATACACACAATTAGTATCACCCAACGAGAAGACTGATGCAAATCCTGCATTTTAATTGGCTACGCTACTAGAGGACTATTAGTAATAGTCCTCGAGTAGCGAAAAGCATGACACTTTCTTTCGTTTTATTCCCAAAAAAATGTATTTTCAACTTCCATTTGCTAACTTTATTATTGCCTTTTCTGTCTGACTAGTTGGGCCATGGGTCAATAGCCCATTCGGCTTCGCCTCATGGGCTATTTGATGTTAATTAACAATAGGCCATTTCCGAGTTCATATGAATCTGCCTCCTCTTCAAAGCGAGTCTTAGTGCGAAGTTTTTCTTATGAAAATTAGTTTTCATTCATATGTAAAGTGGAACTAATTACCATCACAAAAACTACGCACTTAGACTCGCTTTGAATAGGAGGCAGACATGAACTCGGAAATGGCCTAATTGTTAATTAACATCAAAAAGTGTTCCCAAATGCTACTCCGTAAGTAAGAATAAACAGCTGCATTTAATAATGCAAACCTTTACCTTATTGTCGCAAATAGGTAGCAAAGGCTCAGATTTGTAGGGACACTTTGTGTTGGATGTCAAAATTGGGTTTACATCTAATTCGGTGCATTTATGGACATAAGCGGAACTTTTGGGGACTTTCTGTTATTTTCACTCCATTTTGCCCCCAAGAGGGAAGGGAGTGCACAGAAATTCATAATTTTACCCCACTCTGGACCCAGGCATAAACGGAATGTGGGCCCTCTGGTCAGCAGTGTTGTTTTTGTTTTACATAGTAATTTGACAGAGGATTATCTTCATTCTTAGTTTCATCGAGTGGGTGGAAAGTTGTAATGATTATGCTTTGTCAGGAGCACATTAAGTGGGGGGGGGGGGGAATCCTCTGTCTCCCATACTTGGACAAGGAGTCAACCCTTTCCTGAGTAGGTTTATTTATAGAATGATTCCCATGGGAGATTCAGCACATCCACTGTTGTAAAAGTCAATCAAAACAGAGCTATGGCAGCTTCAAGGGAAATGTGAAAATTTGGTTTTTATGAAACGTTATGATAAAGGTCGAATTACCACCGTGAACGATTTGGAAAGCTGACGTTTCAAAGTGTTAACCCTTCGTTCTGACGAAACATAGAAACATAGAAAAACACCTGAGAACGAGGTTTTTCTCAGTAGTATTGCCTTCTGAAGTTGTCCTGGCATGATTTTGAGTCCCATTGTGCTCAGGTGTTTTTCAAGGTCTCTGTGCATTGCTCCCAATGCTCTAACCTCTACTGCCACTTTATCATGGCTTTCATCTCCCATAAGCTCTCTAATCTCTCAATCTCCACTCTCCGGTCCTGGTATTTAGTGATTTTTTCTATTTTGCCTCAATTCTACTGTCACCAGGTATTGTCTGGTCCACAAATCACACCTGCTTTTATTATTCAAAGATTATTTATTATTATTATTATTATTATTATTATTATTATTATTACTATTATTATTATTATTACTATTATTATTACTATTATTGAAAACATTAACTCGTGCAGGAGCCAGTGATGTCATTTAGCCCAAATTACCATATTTAGGAGCAACCAACGAGCCATTTCTTCAAAATTCATCAAAATATATCATGGCCATAAAATAAACGAAAATTAGCCTTTTTGGAGCAATTCCTATACCTGCTAGGAAATTTTTATCTGTTCTTCACTCCCAGCAGAAACAGACCAGAAATTCCGTTTGCCAGCAGGGCTGGGCAGAATTTTTCCAGCCAGCAAGTATAAAAATTAAAATTGAATGCAGCATATGCCAAAATGGGCATAGCATGAAAAGACATTGGACTTAGCCTTCAGTTGGGGGGTGGGGGGGAGGAAAAAAAAAAGGGTACTTTGACTCCAAATAACCGTCACAAATATATTTCACCCAGGAGGATCGAAAGCGCAAGCAGATTGAAAACAATTTGCCAGCACAACAGTAATCTTTTTCCTAGGAACTTCCCAATACTTCTTTAAACAGCCAGCAGATACACCCCCTGCAGAACATCTATTTTACAGAACACCTCCACAATCCTTTTCCATCCACAATCACAGGTGAGCCCCAGTCTGACTGCAACAAGCATTCTCAGCACTCCAGGACTCTTCTTAGGATTCTTGCGGATCCTAGCAAGACTGTCTTCTGCACTATGTATGGCCCAAGGCCCACATTAATCTTGTTCATATAGCCCTCGAAATTCTCCGTTATGCTACCCAACGCTCCTATTACAACCGGAGTGACAGTCACTTTTTTCATTTTCCTTAAGACCTTCCTCTCCACTTCAAGGTCTCGATACGTGTTGATTTTTTTCCTCTTTTAAAAGGATGCGACTATCACCTGGGCAAGCAACGTCAATTATCTGACACTCTCTGTTCCTCTTATCGACCACTACAACATCTGGTCTATTGTGAAGTCCCATAGGATCTTCGCGTTCTCATTCTCAACAACTGATTCCGGGCTATGCTCGAACCACTTCTCTCCGCACTCTATGTTTGACCTGTCGACATTCGATCAGAAGATGGTTGACAGTTTCATCACTCTTTTTGCATAATCTGCGAAGTGAATCCTCCTGTCTTGTCAATTTTTTGCCTTGATCGCCTTTGTTCTCAGAGATTGACTTTGTGCTGCAATTAGAAGACCTTCGCGGGTCTGCTTCTTTAGATGGCACTTCTGAAGCTAATTCCAACTTTTCTCACTTGCTGTTTCTTCTTCTTCTTCTTCTTCTTCTTCTTCTTCTTCTTCTTCTTATTATTATTATTATTATTATTATTATTATTATTATTATTATTATTATTATTATTATTATTATTATTATTATTATTCGTTACTACTTGTGTCCGCCTGTTTCCTTCATCTAACTTAGGCATTGTGTAACTAACCGTTTTAGTTGAGAAAAATTGCCTCCTGAAAGGAAAAAAGGGCTCAAAGTCTTTCCTTGAGATTTGCGAATAGACGAAGGAATATACTGTCGCGATACTTAAGTAATATCGGAATGATTTTTGAGGTCCAAATCTTTGTCCCCATTAATATATTAGGTATAGTTTAGGTACTGCAAAGAAAAAACTGTGAATCAAAAAGGATAACTTGGTCAAAACACAAGAAACGTGAAGGAACTTTACGATAAATTCCTCACAGCGCAAACTTTGTACTTCAGGAACTTGGAAGAATTTATGGTGAAAAAATTGTTTATTTTTAACATTGCATAGAAAATCGCGAGTTATGTAACGGATTGGCAGTGAAAATTGGTGACAATGAATATTAAGCTTTATAACGTCATGCAAATAACTGAAGAAAAATTTACTTGCTTGTCTCTGACGAGATAATGACAACCCTTACTAAGCGATCAAGGGTTAATTTTTTTTAATCAGATATTTACTATTCAGTGGTGCATTTAATCGATCTAAAAGGCGGGCACTAGAAGATTGCACAACTATTAAAGGCTACCCTCTCGTTGGTTCGATTTTTATTTGCGATCGATATTCCTATAAAATACCCGCAAGATTTTATTCTCCTGCTTTAAACAGGCTGGTATCAAGTAACAATGCAGGCATACGTGGGCCTTATACCTTAACGAACGCACGACCATACACTTCGGTTCCTTTTCCAAAAATAACAACTAATACAGATATAATTTCCACTTCACGTAGCTCTTGTTGTCTAGCTCTCTCGACTCCCTTAAAATATTGCGAATTGCTGTGTTTAGCCTGTGGCAAATATACGTGAGATTAATATCTACAAAGTAAATGGTTTTATTCTACCCACGGAGGAAAGTCGTTATAATTTCGTTTCATATTTGAAAACGGCGTGCAAGTTTGACGTGTATTGACCGTATTCCTTTTTTTAAGAGCACAAGAAACAGTACCGTAGATAAATACAGACTGTGCCGATATAACCTTTGTTAACGTTTGTTACATTCTTTTACGAAAACGCGCCATTTGTAAAGATGCAGTGAATATTTAGACGAAACTCGGGAAAGGTTATTCGTTCGAATGCTTTTGCGGTCATTGGCGTTATGTACAACTGGGTATTTTTTTCAAGTACAATATCTAGACTCTTATCTTGTAAAAATATTGTATCATCTACATTGAAACGATCTTTTAATTGCTTTTGACCAATAACATTATTTGACCCCCTTGTCACTAAACCTTTAAAAGCCGTATTTCATTAAACGTTCTCTTAAAATGGAAAATCTTAAACACCATAGAAAAAAACAAATTTGAACGCGTTTGAAAGTTTCTGTGACCGTAATCAGAAATTTTATCACTGTAAATATATCGTTTAATATATTGTTCAAATTGTGCAATTTTACTCTCGCTTTCCGTAGCCGATATCAATCTTTGAAAAACCTCTACCACACGTTTGAAGTGTTATATATGCTAATACATTGCATTCAGAGTCACTTGTCCTCCTTTTTAGTTAATGACAGTTATGATATAAAGATTGGATGTGAGGTGATATAGACTAGGGACGTAGTAGGCGATAATAAGAGAACTGAATACCAGCTTTGTTTTAACATTTAGGATTTGATTCTTTTACACCATGCCAAAGTCTGATGGTATGCCCACTCAGTATGGTGGGTTTTTCGCAAAAAATCTCCAGGGCCTTTTATATCAATTGACCTTACTTATTGGAGATACCCGGCGGAAAACGACCGATATTAATTGCACTCAACTCAAATAGTAAGCGTTTGATGTCAGCTGTTGAACTCGTACACCACAAAAATAAGTTTCACGATATCAGACCAGTTGGTAACGTCGGTAATATGTTGTTTCCAATTGCAATTGATTTTACTTTTGTCAGTACGGCTTTCAAAAATGGTCTTATCGTGAATTCATACAGTTTTTACAGCATAAAAACTCTTTTCTCTTCGTGAATGCGTTTAGTAGAAAACGGTTACTTGTCTGTGCTTGAAACTAACCGTTGATCATTTCTGTGTGACATCACCGATATTGCCTGGTTTCAAAGTCTTGAGGTTAATTTTGGCAAGCGCGAATCTTTGACTGTAGTCTCACCTGACAATGGACGAAGAAGCAAGCTCGGTTGTACTTCTCCCCGAAGTCAAAGTCGAACCTTTTGAAAACTCTGAAAATCATGCTGACAGCGAAGAAAGCTCTCTTGGAAGTCCAACAGACGAGAGTTCACTGCCGCGATTTGGTGAAACTTCTGAAGAAGATATCCAAAGATTGTTGGAGCATCGTTCTTGCAGCGAAAACACATGGCGCGCCACGAAAAATGCAGTTAAAATTCTCCGAGACTACATGGAAGAGAAAAGTATGGATGTCAACTTTGAGAACCTTGATAAGCAAGCCTTGAATGACCTTTTGCGCAAGTTTTACGTCGAAGCGCGAAAAAAGAACGGGGATTATTACAAGTCTTCAGCGTTGGGAAGCATTCGTTTTGGCATTCACCGATACTTACAGTCCCAACAGAGGAATATAGACATTAGAAACGATCCTGAATTTACAGAATCCAATAAAGTGTTCAAAGCTCAGGTGATAAAGCTAAACAAACAAGGAAAAGGTGAAGTGAACCGTTCCGACATCGGACCTGACGATTTGAAGAAGCTTTATCTTAGTGATGTATTATCTCCGTTCAGCGCCGATGGTCTTCAACGCAAAGTGTTTTTTGACCTTCTCATGTATTTACCTGGAAAACGCAATCGCAGTAATGTGAGAGAACAAACTCGAGATACTTATCTCATCGGATACGATTCTAGCACAGGTTTGAAATACATATATCCAAACCCGTCACACTGTGAAAACGTTTTTGCCGAAGGAAAATGCCCCAAGATGAAAGAAAAACCAGGTAAGTTAATGTGTAGCAGAGTCATGTCTTTAATACGCGTCTCAGAAAAAGCGGGAAATCTCTCATCAACTGCTTCTCGAAAGAAACTACTTAAAACAATCCAAGCGATCCCAGAAGAAGAGGAATTGTTAAAAAATCCCCCTATTTTGTGTATTACTTGTCAAAATTGGTTGTTAAAACGAATTTTTGGAGCTGTCGTCATTTTTTGAAAGACTTGTCAAAAGAGCTCATGCGCAAGCTGTCAATGGGATTTTCTTTTTGTTTAGTTTGCAAGAACATTGTAGGATTTGCACTCTGTTAAAGGATTTTTTTCAAGTTAAATTTCCACTCTTGCTGAAGAGAGAGTCTTGTGTTTCAATGGTTGTGAAAGGAAGAGTGTTACTCCCGGGGCATATGTTAAGAGGCATCGGGGTGATATCTCTTATGCGCCAATCAACTCGAAACGTGAACATCCCCCCCTCCCCGGGCAAACCCCGGGCGTTTGAACTTTTGAAGACTGGATCGTTTAAATTCCCTCCCCTTCGTGCCAAAATAGTGTTCAAATGCGCTACCCTATCGTTGGATTTGTCTGTCAAACCTACTAAAGAACCGGTGTCTGACATTTGCAGAGTGCAGACTGGCTACAAATAGCGCTGATAAACAGTATTTAAGTCTAAGAACCCGTTTTAAAACGGTTAGCTTTCAATAATTGTGATTTAGGGTTAGTCTGTGGTCTGCAGTCTGCAAATGTCAGACACTGCTAAAGAACAATCGTAGTCGGCTCCTGTCATCTTTAATAAAGTATATAAACATGGCAACACTTGAGCACATACAGAAACCCAACTTTAATACTGAAACTTTTAAAAGTGACTTCAAATCAAATTAAGTCAGACAATGTCACTAAGTAAGTGTAAGCTGCTCTAACTCCGAAACATGGCAAAGGTTGTTTAACAAGGGTACTGTGTACTTATCAACAGCAGAGCCTAGAGCGTTTACGATTACATGTATTTTAAATTGTTTATTGTTGGTTGATTACCTCTAACAGAAACATACAGCTTTAACAATGAAATGCAGGAGTGGAAACGTACCATATTGTATTCACTCTTTAGGGAAGATATCTGTTTACAAACATTGCTTTTGTTAGTCAAATTTGCAAACCACAGGAACAAAAGATCTTTTGTTTCGACAGCCAATGATGCTCTGATTGGCACATTAATGACAATAGGTGACATCAATGATATCTTCCCTAAAGTATGACAAAGATGAATTATGCAGCCAAAATTCCTTTGAAGACCTTCCTTTGAAGACAACTTTTGAATACCTATTTTTGTAAGCCAATGCTATATATATTAGTCCTTATTGCCCCGAATGGGGCATAGGGCCGCAACAATGTCTCTTTTCCACCGGGTCTTGTCTTTCACAATTGCCTGTGCCTCTCCCCATGACAAACCCATCTCACTAAGTTCAGTTTCCACTGTCTTCCTCCAGGTGGTTTTGGGTCTTCCCCTTTTTCTTTTGCCTGCAGGTATCCACCTAAGGGCAACCTTGGGTATCCTCTCTGACGACATTCGTAAGACATGTCCCAGCCATCTAAGCCGGCGTTTCTTGATTTTTGAAATCAAGCCAATGCTATATCTCCTCCTTTAAACTCTTCCATCTCGTCCAAACATGTGTTTAAAGCTGTTAGCAACTTCGGCGCCAGGAAAAAAAAAATCGTTTGAAACCTGACACTTCTGGTTCAATTTTCCCCGCCCCACCCAGGCAAAGGTGAAATTCCCCACCCCAGGTACAGAAAATAGTCAAATGGCCAGGGTTTGCCCCGGTGGGAGGAGGGGGGACGTTGAAGTTTCGATTTGATTGACGCATAATCATTACAGTAGGACTTGAATGAATCCTGAGGTTTTTGTTTACAAGTAACAATGAAAACTCTGGAAATAAACTTTCCTAAGGATGAAATGACCATCCTAAGTTCCAAAAACGATTTTCTTTTTTGTCTGCGGAGTAGTTGTTGTGGCATTTGCTAGTTTTTACAGTGGCACTAAATGTACAACTGAGCAGAAGACCAATTAATTTAAGCATGTTAGCATGTTAGCAACTGGATGCAGATATTTCTTATAGGTATTTTACATTTTCCTACTTTCACTGGAATATAGGGGAGGGTGACCACTCTTGCTCTTGTCTCGTGCAATAATTATTATTCTCACCCCTCTCCTGTCAGGAAATCCAAGATGTCCTGTGTCTTCATTTCTCAAGTACCTTTCAAAGTTGAACCCCATGAATTTATACCTGTGGCAGAGACCCAAAGCTTCATTCAAACATCATGCCTGTGAAGATGACCCCGTCTGGTACGAAAATGCAGCCGTTGGTCACAATTCGTTGGGTGAGATGATGACTAATATGTCAAAACTTGCACGTTTGTCAAGAATTTACACCAACAACTGCATTAGGGGTACATACATGGCAATTCTGGATAGCCTTGTTGATGACTATCCACTCATTACCACGCTGGTATCTCTGCCAGCTTCCCAGAAATATCAACCTATCCTCCCTCGGGATACATGCGATGAGCGGCCTACCATGGTGTCAGTTAATGGCAAGTATCGTGTCTCAAGTCCGGATGAAACATCTGTGTCAAGAAATGGTGACACCCAACATGGTTCATCAGCATTTAGCGCAGTTTCAAGTAGGGATCAAGGCCATCTTGAAAAGGGCATTGTCTGTTCAAGTCATTCTGCACTTACGAGCAGCAACAAAAGCCCAACCTCTAACAGCACCAACCTCAGTTTTAGTGAAAAACAAGCAGAATTAAAACCAGTGAGCCCAACAGAGATGCCATTCCTTGGAATGCGGTACTATTCTAATCAGAAAGAACTACAGTCATCACTTGCAGCCTACAGATTGAGTCAGCTTCAAACATGCTCTTCACATTATATGCACAGTCCACTCATCAATTCATCACTTAAAAATAACGATGGCAGTTTTGCCTTACCTCACCCATCATCATCCTCAGTGCGTGTTGTAGATAACTATCCAGGACACATGGGTTCAAAAGTTGTCTATTGTCAAACAGCTCCAACGATGGCATCGTCTTCATCACGCACCATGGTAAGCTCAAGGCAATTGGACAGCCTCGGTTTTTCACAAAATTCATTTTAAGTTATAAGTTTATTTGGTTTGGCATTGTTTAAAGTTTATTTCTGCTTGAATGCTAAAAAATAATTTTTCCTTAAAATCAATTCAACTTAATATTGGTATCAATATAAAAATTAATGTTATCAGTGAAAGATTTAACAAGTAAATCAAGTGCTTTTACATCAGATAACATTTTTTAAAATTAAATCCAGGCTAAAGACTTGTCCTTTTAAGATTTCTTATGACCTTCAATTTGAGTACTAATTTTACAGTAATTTATTAACCCTTTAACTCCTGTGGGGTTCCCCATTGACGAGTAAAATCGTCTGGCGTTAGACAGAGTAAAATCTATAAGTCTCATTGGCCCTTACAGGAGTGAAAGGGTTAATTAATTAATGGGGACATAGTTTTTGAGTGAACCTAGCTGTTGTTAACCCTTTCACCCCTGTGGGGTTCCCCATTGACGAGTAAAATCGTCTGGCGTTAGACAGAGTAAAATCTATAAGTCTCATTGGCCCTTACAGGAGTGAAAGGGTTAATTAATTAATTAATGGGGACATAGTTTTTGAGTGAACCTAGCTGTTGTTAACCCTTTCACCCCTGTGGGGTTCCCCATTGACGAGTAAAATCGTCTGGCGTTAGACAGAGTAAAATCTGTAAGTCTCATTGGCCCTTACAGGAGTGAAAGGGTTAATGGGGACATAATTTTTGAGTGAACCTAGCTGTTGTTAACCCTTTCACCCCTGTGGGGTTCCCCATTGACGAGTAAAATCGTCTGGCGTTAGACAGAGTAAAATCTATAAGTCTCATTGGCCCTTGCAGGAGTGAAAGGGTTAATAAATTAAGCTATACTACCGTAAGTCAAGGTAGGATACTGTAAACACCAGTAGATAAGCAGCATCTTTTTGCTTTAAAATTTTGTCCAAAACTAGGGGTGCGGCTTATCTACGAGAAATTTCGCAAAAGTTCAGTAAATTTCCTCTATCACCCCCAAAGCCTGAAAGAAAGTCTGTTTTAGCTAAAGATCAACAGGTAGTGCATTAAATCATATCAACTCACTACTTTTGCAAGTTTTGTGGCTCCTAGATTTGCAATAATAAATATTAGTAAAGTGCTGGGGGCACAACTGTAGAAGTTCTATAGAAATCTGTTATTATTATTGTTATTATTATTATTATTATTAATATTATTATTATTATATTATTGTTGTTATTGTTATTATTATTATTGTTGTTGTTGTTGTTGTTGTTGTTGTTGTTGTTGTTGTTGTTGTTATTATTATTATTATTATTATTATTATTATTATTATTATTATTATTAAAAGCCTTTAGAGCTTATGGCAATATTTTGCAGTCCCAAGCAATGCACCCCTCTGCAGAAGTTCTGTTCTTGGATCCACTCCAATTTTCCAAATTCTTTGTAACCATTCCCAAAGCCCCAACCACTTCATGCATTACAAGCCACAACTGAAAAACACCTCTATATCCGGGTATTTTTTAGCCTTTTCCTTCTTGATTTTGCTTATTCAAAACGTTATCTTAATTTTTAGCACTGCAAGCTAAAAGTCTAAAAAAATTGCCCACTCTACTTTTCCCTTTAGAAGGTACAAGTCAACATTACAGCATTTATTTATATAAGTTGACTCACCATAAATTGGGATCACCAGAGGAATAATATACAAATATTTCTTGAAACTGTCAACAGCGCTCCAGCAGTGACAAAGGCTTAATGACAGGGAGCCCCGTGACAACTCATGTGTTGGATACTGCAAGAGGTATCCCAGCCAGGAATGTGCAAATACAACTATACTTTGAAGAACTGAGACCAGATACTCGCATGTGGAAGCATATTGCCACAGGGTGAGAGGGACTGATTTACTTTTGAAAGACGTGTGGCAAAAGCCAGTTTGTATCAAGTAGAAGTCATGATATTTCTAGGGAATCAACAACTACTGGACTGGATGTCAAGTCAAAGCAATAAATCATAGTTTTATTATTCCTTATTTCAATTGCAATTGGAGGCTTTGATTTAGCATCTAAGAGCTACCTTCTCCACCCCTCAAGGTTTCATTGAGGTGGCGCTTGTATAGGTAATCACATGATTTTTCTCGTGCAATTTGGAATAAATAAGCATGAGTAAATTTTTTCAGACAACCAAAATTGCACGAGCCGGTAGAGCAAGTGCAATTTGTAGTCTTTGAAAAAATTAACAAGTGCTTATTTATACCAAATTGCACGAGAAGAATCATGTGATTACTTATTAATAATAAACATGAAAAAATGGTGAAGCAGAAGAAATGCATGCATATCACACAATGGCTAATGGAAAAAATTCCTAACCATCTTGACTCATTTTGAAGTTATAAACAATAATTTCATTAATATGTAACAGAGAGAGGAATTCAACCATACTGAGCAAATGTTTGTATGTCTTGAATTTTCAGAGTTACTAATGCTGATGGGAGAATTTCCAATCTATTGTCTCAAGAGCAATTTATAGCTGGTAAATACATGATGAGGTTTGAGACTGAAGCTTATTTCAAGGAGACTGGAGTGTCTTCATTCTTTTATCCATATGTTGAGGTAATTCCATTCTTGCTAAAAGTATATTTAAAACATATATATTAAATTCTTCTGTCAAGTTTCTGAGAAAACTCTCCTTTTCACACCATGGAGAGTAGTAATATTATTGATTATTGCCTCAGGGGTCAGAGTTCTGGACTAACAAACCAGTGGTTTTCTGCTTTCCTCCCTCTCTCCCTTGCAAACACCACCCAACACCACCCACCACCCAATTTTCCTTTTTCCAGTGATTTGCATTAACTTGTTAATTTCAATTTACAGTGTCCCTGATTAGTGCTCTACGGCGCTAGAAGATTAGACACTTAAATAAAGTTTCTTTCCTTTCTTTCCTTTCTTTCCTCGTTTTTTTCCTTTCCTTTACCAACTACCCAGCCGATCTGCTGTCAAATTTTGATTGTGCTTCTTTGTATTTTCCTGTCATTTGTAGATTGTGTTCCTCGTCAGTGACCCATCTCAACACCATCATGTACCTCTACTTCTCAGCCCCTTTTCCTACTCCACTTATCGTGGCAGTTGAAGACTGTGTCAAGTTGATTACTTTTTCAGAAACAGGGTTAGTGAATTAAGGATGACAAAATGGGAACAAGTAGGTCAACCTGGTGTCGTGCTAAACCTTCTTCCAACAATTCGTCACAGGGATATTGCTTGAATCTCAGAGGTCACAAGAAACAATCACAAACATGGTGTGTCAAAAATCAAGGAGATACATAAGTAATGAAAGGAACATTGATGGATTTTCTCGTTGGAATCTCTTCAGCCTTGTTTATTGTTGCAAAGAATATGTTGTTATGAGTTACTTGCTTATTGTATGAACCTCAATGAAAGTTTTTCAATTGTGCTTTGGCTGAAGTTCATTTTGTCCCCCCAAAAAGGATGGGTATTTAAGGATGCTCAAACCAGTTTTGACACTTTCAACAAACTAGACTATTTGGACGGATTGAATATACCCAACTATTTCACTTAAGAGCAATGTTACGTTACAATATGAAACACCAATAAATGAATAACAAGATGCACTCATTAATGTCACATATTAGGTTACCATGGCAACGAAAGAGCTATCTAAAAACACCCTATATTTTGTCTTTCAATGCATATACAGTCAACTCTCTCTAAGATGGATACCATTGGGACCGGCCTCAGCTGTCTGTCTTAGAGAGGTGTCCGGCTTATAGAGAGTCGATGTAACGTGACCCCAGGAATTTTAAGATAATAATGCTGAATCTGTGTACAGTGAATACGTGTCTGTTTAAAGTTTGTTTTAAGTTATTTACTTGAATGAAACCTACCTGTTTTAGATTACAATACAATTCGGTTGTCACATTCAGCACCTCGCACATGTCCGTTGGCATTTTCAAAGTGTCCATTGTCCGCCTTATAGAGAGTTTGGTTATAGTAAAATGACTAAGAAACGGCCGGGACCAGCAGCAGGTGTCCGTCTTATAGAGGTGTCCATCTTACAGAGTTGTCTGTTAAGAGAGAGTTGACTGTATCTCAGGAATGAATGCGGTGACCCCCATTTTTTTATTGCTGGAAAGTGATTAGCACACTAAGATAAAACTCTCTTCAAAGTTTAAAACAATTTTCTGGAGCGGATTCATAGCTACTTTCACAATTGGAAAATTTTAAGATGGCTTTGAATCTGCTACAGAGAATTTTTTTTAACTTTGCAGAGAGTTTCATCTTAGCAATGCTTATCACTTTTCAACAATAAAAAATGGGGGTCACCGAGTTCGTTTTTGAGATATAAGCGCTTAAACACAAAATATAGGGCGTTTTTAGATGGTTCTTTTGTTGCCATGGTAATTTATTATGTCATATTAATATGTGCATCCTGTTAAGCAGTTATCAGTGTTTCATATGGTACCATAATGTTGCTGTTAAGTGAAACAGTGTTTAAAGGTAATCCTTGTAATAAGAAATCCCCTCCAAATAGGCTTTTTTCTTGTTCATGTCTGCCTCTTCTTTAAAGCGAGTCTAAGTGCGAAGTTTTTCCTATGAAGTTTTTCTTATTAGTTTTCATTCATATGTATAAATTTAGTAGAACTACCGGTAATTACCGTCACAAGAACTTCGCACTTAGACTCTCTTTGAAAAAGAGGCAGGCATGAACTCGGAAATGACCTATTGTTGAAACTGGTTTAAGCCACCATAATAGAGAATGTATTCAAAAAGCAATTCTCTCTTGAAAGTGGAAATGGGGGTGGGGTCGGTGGTTTGGCGCAAAGGCTTAGTCACCAATCCTGAAAACATCACTCTTTCAACTTGCAATGCATCACCTACAATGGGGTCAGTTGCTCCCATGTTTTTTCAGGTGTTGTACCCATCAAAATAGGTTAGTTTAGTGAAAAGTTCTTTGTTAGACTGCGAGTAGTCTCATCATCACTTTATTTATACATGGTGCAAACATCAGGTATCCATATAAATCTTGCTGTCTGTGTGATAAAAGAAAAGAAAAAATTCTACGGATCACTAGTCTCTCTTTTGCTCTAAAATCATTGAAAACGAACGTATAAGATGAACTTTCAAAATGGTTGAAGCTTCGCGCGGTATTTGCGACCCACAACTTCAGCAACTTTGAAAGTTCGTTTCTCAGGAGAGACTGCTTGCAGACTAGTTCCTTGTTGGGACTTAACTGATTAGAGTGTAATGTGAAGTGCCAGTCTTCTACCCCATATGAACCATGTGAGCATTAGCCCTACTAATGGAAATGGGCCCACACAAGGACAGAGAAAAACTCTCTTCCCACCCTGGTCAGAGTTTTTCTCTGTCCTTGTCATTGTGTGGGCCCATTTCCATAAGTAGGGCTAACACTCAGATGGTTCATATGGGGTAGAAAACTAGCACTCAACATTACACTCTAATCAGTTAAGTCTGTTCAAGTGCTACACGGCCAACGTTTGCAAAAACGTAATCCCTCCTTAGTTCCTTGTTGGTTTGTAGAGCCAGTAGAAAGGATAGCTGTAAAAATTAGGGTAAAAGGAAAAAGCTTGGCATTTCAGAAAGCCAAATGAATGTAATGACAAGCCAGCAGGAAAGTAAACTTAAAAAAACATTAGAAACCTCAGAAAGGCTTCTTCAGGTAGCCTGAGGTGGGACCAGTGACTGTCTTTGTGGTAATATTATTCTTGCCAAAATTACATTTCAAAACTTTAGTTAGCGCAAATCTCTGTTTTCATTTTCTGCCTCGTTAACAAAAGGTTATCACTTTCTAATCAGGCAGTCAAAAATAAAGTACTGCATATTGAAAGTGCATTGTGTAATGAGCTACCTCTGAAAATGCAGTGAGCCCGAGAAACAAGATATTTGAAAATGTTTAAATTTTACGAATTTTTGGCATCATTAGAGCCTTTGCCACCCGAGAATTTATCAGTTTGTGATCGATCACTAAGACCTCATTCGTTATCAAAGTTTACCTTTTGAAGTCAATTTGTGAATAGCAACAAAGGAGACTAATGTTGCGCATGCGCCTCATCACCCCCAAAATCACTTGAATTTCTGTCAAATTCATTCGAAACGCGGGAACATGAGAAATGGCGGATGTAGTGCTGTCATCGTTAATATTCACCGCATGTTTCCAAAAGGACGGCACACAATGAATGCAAAGATGATGAGTCATTTGAAAGACTTGGGCATTACCTTATCTTTATGTCTGATACTGGTTCAATACAACGCGAAATACGGCGAAGGATCACAAATGAAGCGAAGATGGCGAGTCAAAAGTGTGGCGATGAATTGCAGAACTGGCAAGGAGCAGAGGATAGTTTTGCCTTCCTGGCGTTGTTTTTCCTTATTTAAGAGACGTCAACTCAGAATGGAGTGCTGTTTGATAATAAAGTAAGTCGGATTTAAATTGAAATGTGAGTTTACATTCAAAAATATGGGTAAACTGGCGTTTGAAGCGAGGACAATGATAAATCAGCTAACAAGATGGACTCGAAAAATGGCAGCCCACTGGTGAAGAACATCTCAATTCGCTATAAAGCTTCCCAATCTTGAAATTTTGAACCACATGGTCGAAGTTGAGTCGGGAATTGTTCTGGAGAAGAAATAGGGCTGATTTTGAATCTTGAAGCGAACAGAAGAAGCCAAGACGCAAGGCTTTACTTTACGAGTGCTCCAGATTATTTAAATTTCCATGGCAAAAAATATTTTAATTCCCTTTTTCGAGACTTTTGTCATAGGCCGTGATACGGGAATTCCCGCTTGCTGCAGTAAGCCCAACAACCAAAGAAAAGATTTGTGTAAAGAAATTGTCATTAAAAGTGGCAAGGCTCAACACAGCAGGTTTCGTGTGACACGGTGTTGTCTACAAAATGGCTCCAAATCTTGTTATGATATCATCTCACTCTGCCCTATTGTGTCTTTGACATGGCACACTTTCACGTTTGTAAATTAAACCACTGAAAGAGCATTAAATTTTCGCCAACGTGTCAGTTCGCCAACGACCTGTTCGCCAACGTATGAAGTCGTTTCGCCAACGTCTAATGTCAGTTCGCCAACGCTTATATGTCAGTTCGCCAACGTCCAAAAACACCTTTTTCGTTGAAAATAATTGTCAATTAGATAACTTGCAATTCACTTCATGAGAGGGATTGTTGATGTGAACCGCCATATTTGTTATTGAACCTTTCAATGCGCCCCAATCCCCCCTCAAATTTTATTAGGTTTCTTTATTGATAGTTAATTGCTGGTCATATACTTTTGCAAACTTGGTGGCTCCTAAAGGAGCCGTTTTTTGATTGTGATTTTTACTGACTTCTTCAGTTTCCACGAGTGGGGCCGTTGAGATGTGAGCACGTTTTCAGCAACTGTGCTGTCCGCTGGACCCGCTTCAGTTTGTCATCGGACACAAGCCTGATGGTGACGGCTGTAAGTCTCGCCTCTCTGTCCAGAAGCTCGATTAAGGAGTACAGAGGTAATCCGCACTGCCCACTCGCACGACGATTCAGAGCGTTGTGCCATCCCTCGATGTCGTTGTTCGTTCTGATGGCCTGCTGGTACAAGCTCCAGTTTTTTGGAAGGAACACCGCGCTTTCAATCCACTGTCGTCTGATGTAGGCGACGAGGTTCTGAAGGGGCTCTGTTTGTGCTTCAACTTGCAGACGAAGGAACGTAGGGCTGATCTGGCGGTGAGGCAGGAACGGAAGGGCCATTAACTTTCTGATGTACTTATACACCGCGTCGTCCTCAGAATAGGCTCTCTGCAGGCCGAGCTCTTGCACCTGAAAACAAACATAGCCAAACACATAAGTTACCTAGTTTTTATATGTTCAGTCCAAACTAATTGCGATAACGTACCTTCCTCCACACGGCTTGCGTCCAGTGGAAAACGCATCCCTGAATGGACACAGATGGATCGTTCTGAATGCCACCCACAGCGCCTTTTCAAAGTCTACGGTAACTTGTTTGAAGGTTGGCTCGCTTGGAAGTAGTTCGATGATGTTCTTCAGTACCTGGAAAATAATGTAACAAAACGCTAAGTTACTCACACAAATGCTAGGATATTGATTAGTAGAAAGAGGTTTAGATAGTTTTACTAATACTTGGAAGCTGCATATGCATAACGTTTTCGAGTTCGATCCCTTACTATAATACTTGGAAACTGCATAATGTTTTCCCAGTTCGATTCCGAATATTGCGTTATGTCTTTATCTTTACTTTAATGCTCAATAGACTGCATAGTGTTTTCTCAGTTTTATTAATTTATAACTAAACAGTGATTAATACCTTCTTGTAGTCTTTTTCTTTCTTGTTGGCCATCAGGACAAACACAAGCGGGACTTGCTTTGCATATTCCCCGGATCGGACGAAAGCATTCACTGTCAGTAGCTGCTTGAATGGGTGTCGCACAAGCTTGAAGGTTCCGTCCACGTACCAGGATTTAGCCTTGGTCAGGGTATTTAGCTGCTCCTGTCTGGCGAAGATCAGATGCCTTCTCTGCTTAACTGTCAGGTCGGCTTGGAAGAAACCGGGAGGGAGACATTCCTCGACCAGTTCGAAGTCCAGATCTTTCGGTTGCTCGGGTCTGAGTTTCTGTCGGAGTCGGTTGGCAGCTCTAGCCACATGCGCAGGCTTAGGGAGGGCTGGACAAGGTGCAGCACTCAGTTCATCTAACATGACCTAAAAAAAAAGTCCCAAGGAAAATTTGACTGTCTCGTCTATGAGATGCTTTTCATCAAGCAGCAATTCTAGTCTCAACACGCAGATTCCACGCAGACTGATTCCATTCACGGAAAGCTCTTTGTTTAAGAACATTCCATCACCTATTGTCGTTTTAGTATTTAAACATTTTTTATCTTTCACTTTTTTGACTTGATAATGACGTTAGCCAAACGTTGAAGCGTCGTCTACAAATTTCAATTACAACTTCTTAAATTTTCTCAAATTTCAGCCTCGGTATTCATTTTCATCGCTGAGTTCTCGGACGAACCGTACACTGCCAGTATGTCGCATATGGTCGTCGGGAATGAACGTTGTAGCTGAAGCCAAGACTATCAATCAGGCTGGTCTTCCTTCTTTTCGTCCCGCTCTCGACTATCTGGAAGGTTACGGGCTGAATTTCTGCGATGATGCAAATGGTCAGACTCTCTAGTCTTCTCGGATAAGGACGATAAGCCGGAGGTCCCGTCTCACAACCCTTCAATGTGGTCTGTCTTCTGTGATGTATCATGATTGGGAGGGTAAATGCTCGGAGATATTAGCTACACCAAGCTACTCTAAAATATCCGAGCGTAAATAAAGATATATGATATGATGATAGGCCTAAAAACGTTTGTTTAGGCCTAATTAGGCCTAAGGTTAGCTTTAATGAATGTTTAGGATAGTTTTTACTCTCTGTATTGGTAAAACAATGACCTGTGATTCCGGATTCCTGGTTTTAGGGTTGCCCCAAATAAAGCCGTCGATGGCGTGGGAGAGAGAGAGAGGGAGAGAGAGAGATTGGGGAGAGTGAAACGAACATTTTCAAGCCGAATCAAACAATTCATCTTGGACCAAAGGTCACATTATCTTCTTTTGGTAATTTGTAAATACATTTCGGTTTCATTTCACAAAGTATTTTGGACGTTGGCGAACTGACATATAAGCGTTGGCGAACTGACATTAGACGTTAGCGAACCGACTTCATACGTTGGCGAACAGGTCGTTGGCGAACTGACACGTTGGCGAAACGACCGGTTACCTCCAAATCTTGTTATGATATCATCTCACTCTGCCCTATTGTGTCTTTGACATGGCACACTTTCACGTTTGTAAATTAAACCACTGAAAGAGCATTAAATTTGAAGCTTTTTTCAATTCGTATTTTGTCATATTGCCCTAAGCTGCGAGAGTTTCAAGTTGATGAAATGACGCGCACAAGTAATTTTAACTCGGAGAACGAGACTCAAGTCGGCATCTCATGCGTTCTCGTGGCTAAATCTTAGAAAATATTTCGTGATACGGGAATCGCCTTTAACAGCCGACACACAAATATCAGAAGAATAATTTAAATTAAACAGTTTAAATTTAAAAGTGGCAAGGCGCGCGCAAGCGACCAGCAAAGTGAGCCTATTGTCCTATTGAAATCTGCAACTTCGAGCTAGTTGTTTGTTGGAAGAACAGTCATAGGACGTCCCCTCAATGCTATCGAGTCGTTGTGGATACATCAAATACTAATTTTTCACAAAAATGTGGAGATTGACACTGATTCGCAGTTAAATTATTTATTATTTATTTATTTACAATGCACTTACACGTTTTCTTGGTATAAAATTTACCTACTCATCTCATGCAAAGTATTATTTACATTTGTATAAAACTGCTTCAGGCGAGGGAAAAAAACGAAATTATTACAGTCAACGTAATTATATACACTATACCACCAATAGAAATAAATGGTATATAGTTAACTGTACTAAAAAGGAGATTGACACTGATTCATATATAAATACAATCCAAAATGACATAACCAGGTAAAACATTTGTGAATGTAATCCATAATGTGAATACATTCAAATTAACAACAATCTCAGAGAAAGAATAATATTATATTCTTAACTTTAAATAGTACTCGATCTACAGAACAGGATATCCCATTCAGTTGCAATATTTAGACTTATAATACCAGAGTACATACCAGCAAGTACGGGTAAGGAAATCAGTACTGAGCAAAATAGTGTTCAAAAATTGCTTTTTTAAAATAGGATTTTAGATGTGCTGTTTTGATTATAAAGAGGAAGTCATTCCAAAAGTATTTTCCAATAATAGATAGGCAGAATTTTCTTACATTGGCTATAGCATGAAGAAATAAATACTACAAAGATGCATCCTGAGTTGAATGATTATGTTGCTCCGAAACCAGTAATATGGAAAAAATTACATGGCTTATCGCCACAAAGACAATCATGCACAAATAAATGTGTACATTTTAGCAATATCGTGAAATTTCAATAGACCTAAGGAAACATAATGTGGGATGGGGGAACATCATTAATGATTCTAATAACTTTATTTTTTAAATTTTATAAGCTGTGACAATGGGTTTTCATAATCACTACCCTGCAACATAGAGCCATACAGTAAATATCGCTAAATAAGTGAATAATTAACAATTATTCGCCTCAGGCTCAGTGATTATCGATGAATATTCACAGTGATGAAGTCGAGGTGAATATTCACCGATAATCACTGAGCCTGAGGTGAATAATTGTTTTAGTATAAATACACAGGTGATTATTTCAAAGAAGAGAAGAAAAAAACATTTCAACACAAAATCATCTTCACTTACAGTGGCAAAACGACTACTGGCAGCCATTTTGTCGGTCGAGGTGATTATCGGCTGATAATCCGAGATAGCAAGCCAATGAGAGCACGATTTTGTATAATCACCTGTGTATTTATACTAAAAGATATTGTTTACACAATGTTTACTGACAACGCTTAACCTTGATTATGACATTAATACATTAATCTTACTAAATTTGTTACAAATATAATGAATATGATCATGCCAGGAAAGGTGATGGCCAATATAGATATCATACCCAAGTATCTTAAGATTGAAACTGGTTCAAGGAATTGACCAGCTAAGTTTAATGAAGGAAGTAAGTTGAAATTTACTTTCTGATGAGGATTGAAGATAAGATATTTACTTTTCTTTAAATTTAAAGTTAATAAACACTTGGTAGTTCAGAGCTATTGTGAATTAGAAGTTCATCTACAATCGGCGTCAAAATTGTTGAGACACTCTTATCCTTTAGAGTCGATTTCAAGCTCGGTGCGAAAATGGCCCCCTCCCCCGCACCCCCAGGACAATGTTGTGTTTTTCTGTTTTCTACGAGCCTTGTCGACAGCGCTACAACATTGATTAGGGTGGGGGAGGGAGTGGTATCGCGGAAACGTATTTTTTGGACAAGTTTTCTTTGCAAACAATAAATGTTTCGTTGCCAGTGTGCTCTGTTGGCAACTGTCTCGACTAATTTTGTCGCCGATTGTATATATAGGGAAGATATCTGATGACAAGCATTGATGTGCCAACCACAGGAACAAAAGAACCTTTTGTTTCAACAGCCAGCGAGCCTCTGGTTGGCACATTAATGACAATAGTTAACAATAAATTATCTTCCCTACAGTGTTTTGGCATGCTGCATTGCAGAGGTTTCCCCTCCACATGATGTACAATTTAAACAAATACTTACAGGGTGTCAAGTGGGTAAAATGGTCAGAAAATGAGAAAATCGGGGGTTTTTTAACCTAAAAGTAGGAACAAAATAGCAGCATTTGCACGTGAATAGGAAAAGTAATGGAATTGCCTAATTGAAGTCATCATTGAGAGGTTCAAAATTATTGTCTTTAAGTCAACATGAAGTACAAGCTTAGTACATTTTTCTCCAGCCACAAGCACAAAAAATACATAATTTATTCTGAAAAGCCAGCGAATTTAAAAGGCTCAGAATAATAGGAAATAACAATAGCTGGCACATTCATCAACTACCTTCAAATTACTACAGTACCCTTATTATCTACCCTCCGATTTCAATCCATGGCGATTAAGTTAATCCTCCACACACGTTGCTAATTGTAACTAGTACATTGTAGGAACTGGTGAAGAAGGCGTTGACAACGCTGGCATTTCTGTGGACAAGAAGGAAAATAAAATACACCAATTTTTTAAAGGACATTTAATAGGGTGCGCTAACTTATGGCTTGAGATTATAAATAAAACAAAAGGAATAGCGAATTCATCTTACCTTAGCAGACTTGACAGCAAGGCCTCGGCTGAACAACCACCTCAATCGATCTATGACAACATTTAACTAACCATTTAACTCGGAAAAATCAATTGTGCATGAAGCGACGGACGAAAAATCGATCACGCGAAAGTGAAAGACTTAGAAGAAATCAGCTTCTGCCACTGAACTACCGCTATTCCGAAAGAAAAAATGGTGTACATGTCGCTGCTGCTATAAAATTCCCTAGAGCAAGTAATCGAACAAGACATCTTTGGCCGCCATTTTGTTTGTTACTTCGCGCGCGCGCGCGTGAAAAAACCTGGGTACAAGCAAAACAATCAACCAATCAGACAAAAGTCTCCTTTGTTGTGAATGTGAATAGCATGATTCGTTCTGTGAGAAAATTAGTATGCCAATGAAACAAAATGTAATAAATGATGTCAGCAAAGATTCCCTGTTGTTAGATGATAGTACGTGCACTCTCATTGGTCAATAGCAGTGTTTAGGTGAGAGTATGTAAACACGGCTGTGACATGACACGAATTGTTGATTGTTTATGTATAGATCGTTTTCACGTGACGTCATCATTTTCTAAAATCCAAAACTAAAGTGCCACGAAAGTTTTTATCCTCATCAGGCATAAGAGGAGGTAAATTTGTATCCATTTGCAATTTTAAAGCTCAATAGCGTGCTTCGTTTGGAAACCAGAGCATTTTGAATTTCTGAGTTATAGCGGTGCGTGACACGAGGCGACGATCGGGTTTATTGAGATATATATATTTATCTCATGGTTTTGAGCCTTTTTAGAATTTAAAGCATTAGGAAAAGTGCTTAGATAAATAGCTGTTTGTTCAATACAGATGATCACTCGCCTAGATAGCCAAAGTAAGTAACAGATGTTGACACTATTTTCCGGCCGCCATATTGGTGCACCACAGATGTACACCAACATGGCGTTTTCATACTGGGCTCTGTAAATTTCTGCGAAACATTTCGACGAATATCTGAAGTTTGGGGAAACGCACAGGCCTAAAACTTGGAGAAGTGTCTTCTTCATTTATCTTCTACAACATCACGAATTCTTGACTTTTTCCACTGGATGGTTTTTCGATTTATTTTTTTATTGCGTGACAGTGAAAACGATCTATTGTCAGACGCGCATTTTGATTGGCTGGTAGGAAATATGATCGTGTATCAAGAAAATATGTTTCAATCAAAAAGTAAAAAACCCAGCATTTCCCTTCATTTGTCGAATTATCTTTGCGAAGTATTTTGTAAAAGCAATAGAGGACTTTTTTCCGTGTTTCCATAGTCTCATCTAAACACTCGGGGGAGTTTCGCGACAGTTATGCAAACCCTCGACTTCCTCTCGGGTTTGCATAACTGTCGAGAATTCTCCCAACTTCCCCTAGTGTTTCGATGAGGCTATGGAAACACGGAAACGTCCTCTATTGCTTAAATGGAAGCTTAAAACACACTAAAACAATTATCTCTGTTTTTCAAATGAGACAGTAACGTGCTACTGAAGACTACAAAATAATTACACTCGCCCTACAGGCTCGTGCAATAGGCCATTTTCGAGTTCATGTCTACCTCCTCTTCAAACCGAGACTAAGTGCGAAGTTTTTGTTGTGAAAATTAGTTTTCATTCATATGTAAAGTAGAACTAATTACCATCACAAAAACTTTGTACTTAGACTCGCTTTGAAGAGGAGGCAGACATGAACTCGGAAATGGCCTATTTTGGTCGTCTTTGAAAAATTTACTCGTGGTTATTTATTACAAATTGCATTCGAAATCATGTGATTACCTATACTAAATGTTTCGCTCGAGCATCGTACTTTAAAAAATACATATACATGTACATCAATCTCCTTTGCTCTTTTCGTTTTTCCCTTGCGAAAGGATAAATACTGGGAACCATGAAAACGACTGCGCATCCGCGTATCCACTCCCAATTTTGGCTTTCCAACCTCGTATCCAACTAGCCAAGCGCCCACTCGCTTTTCACCCGCAGTTCTTTTCGTTTTCTCTACTATCTGAGAGCCTGGAACAGGCTAGACTTTCGAAAAGTCCTTCGTCTAGATACGTTCGTCGCTCGCTCATTTACTTCGCGTACGAAAAATCACGATTCGCTCTCTAAAACATTTTCTCCTGGGATTATCGTGAGGTCGACTTGTGGCAAGTCTAGGAACAGGCTAGTATCCAACCTTTTCAGGGGTACCGCTTTGATGTGACAGGGTATTCTGCAGTTAAGCCGCAAATTTGAAATCTCTTTACTGAAAGATTTTAGCCCGGACAAACAGGTAGGCTCAAGTTAGTAATATTGGTAGCTTTAGCTATATCACAACAATGTCTCTAGTTGTGTAATTAGGTAAAAAAAAAACATCATTTAGAATAAAGGGCATGCAGCGCAAAAACAAGCACGGTGACCCCATCTTTTTATTGCATTTTTTGAATGTCATGTGCACGAATATCAATAGGCCTTTTGCAACTAACGATCACATGGTACAAAATCCGCCATGCTGGAGGGCAAGTTCATTATTATTCCCCCACTGGGACATTAACACAAAGAGACCTGAACCAGTCAAGCTTGGCTTGCCTTTGTTTTAATGTCCCAGTGGGGGAATAATAATGAGCTTGCCCCCCGGCATGGCGGATTTTGTACGATGTGATCGTTAGTTGCAAAAGGCCTATTGTGCCAAGTTTTAATGAAATCTGGATAGTACGCCATTTTTATGGGAATTACTTTAAACAGTCTTAAGGCAGCGACTCTCCAGCACTAACAATTCTAAATTTAACATCAATTAAAGTGTCACACACATTATTACAAACTCATTTTTTTCTTTTTTCAAGTCCTCTTACATGTAATATGGGCTCTTACTCTCATTGTCAGCTGAAATGCCACAAAAAGTCAAAGCAAAGGATAAAACTGGACCATGTAACTTTAATGTTATTCATAAGATATGATAGCCTTTGATTTTCCAAGAAAGACAAAGCATCCACTTGAAATACTATGATAGCAAGCACAGTAGACGGGATATTTTATTACAGGATTATGTGAACATGCGGGAGTAAATCTAAAATTGCTTCGCTGTGTTTTGGCCACAAGTGAATTCAAAACTACTAGTCCCCATGCCAGTTGGGGCCCACTCACGGCCAACACCATCATACCCACGAGTGTTTAAATAATCATGAGATAAAATATCCCACCAGCCAGACAGGCTAATACTCTTTAATCTCTTACAGATATCATAACAAGTGCTGAAGATAAGGATAACATTACAAATCTTTTATTTGTCAACATCCCTTTTCTGTAAGGCATAAAACAAAAGCCCACAGCATCTGTCATTTGTTTTGTAATAAGGATTACTCGGATGAAACACAATCACTTTCTTTAGAAAACCCCAAATTAATTTTTGTCTATTGTTAACTCATTTTTAATTGTCTGTTAAATAAAACTTGTAAAATATAATTTACTTAATATGTACTATATTACTCCTTTTATGTACAAAGATGTAGGAAGCTAGTATTTACATAGAATAAAAACAATAATTTATAAATTTAAGAGAAAGATTACTCAAAAAGTACATTAAATATATCAATCACAAGAACAAAGAAAACTTTAGTGTCTTTGGAAGAGATCGAAAGATTACTTAAAAAACATCTACAGTACCTTTTTATCTTTTAGAGTTTCAACTTTCAAGAAACAGCTTTTAAAATTGACTTTCATATAATTAATTAAATAATTATTCTTGCCAGTGCCAATGAACACATAAATAGCTACCTTTTCTACATCACTAGTGGAAAAAAGTACTTCACTTAACAGAGTTGATTCACAAAGAATCCTCTCCACCCAAGCAGTGCACTACAACTTCATATGTAAGAAACATGATTGCAGTGTTTGGAACTTGTCTTAGCAGGTGAGTCCCAAGCCCCCCATAAAGTCCAACTCTGCCTTCTTCACGAAATATTTTACTGAAAGCTTGAAAAAACGAGTGGTATTTTCTTTTTCCATCAACTTCCTGTTGTCGCAGTCTGGTCCTGATAACTTCATGCGGATATGCAATAACTGCTGCTATACACTTTGATGTTGCTGCTGCCATCATAAATTGAATAAAGTCTATGACATTTGGTTCATTGGTGCCACGCATTTTCAAATGATGCCTCTGTACTTCGCCCTTTATGTGTTCGTAAATTACAAAATGGATCATAGTCTCTGTTATCCCAAAATAAGTTGCTGTCAATCCTCTATAGAAGCCCTTTAATCCATCGGTTTTCCAGATACCATTTAAAAGTTCTGTTACTTGTCCTCTTGTTGCAGTCCTAAAATGATAACATGAAGCACATTTTACCAAACAAATCCACCTTACTACACTGATAAGGAGCTGTTTGTGGGTACTTAAGCGATCCTTGCCAACTTTCACAACACCCTGCATAACATTTTAATGGGAGGTCATATGTTCAACCCCCAACCAGGCCAATACTCGCGGACACCTTTGTGATGAAAATAGTACGACTTTTCTGGTCTCTTAAAGGATGATAAGTCCCATGACACAACAATCCCAAATTGTAGGGAAAATTGTGCCCCCTGTGGTGGTCTGCCCTTTGTGGTTCCTCACAGTTAAGGGAAACGTTACTTTGAAGTCCTGCAAGCCAGGATTCAAATTAAGGTGGGAATGTGCCTGATTCCAAACATGCCAAATTCAATGTTCGACAACTTGGCTAAGAGTTCTTTTGCAGAGAGATAACACATGTGTCTGGCTAGCCATGAAAATATACATGAAAATATAATGAAGAGATCACAGTGTATAGATGGTAAAACACCTGGAAACAGACATGCTTGACTACCCATCAAATGGTTAATAGGATAAGATGTTTTTTTATTTTATTTTGCATATTATCTAAAACCTACTTGTTATCAAGCTGGAGTCTTGTCTTCACCACCCACAAGGGACTTGACAAGGTTGCTGTGACAAAACCTAAAAAAATTGAAGCAGCACATTATTTCAAAGGTAACTTGCCAATAATATTGGTTTGCAACTGCATCCTTGTAAGCATCAAGCCATTCAAAAGACAAAGCTATTTCTGCTTGACGCTGCTTAGTAATATACTTATGGCAGTCTTGAATTTTCCATTCTTTTAGATCTGATTTGGTCGCTGAGAACTTCCTTTCCAATAACAGAACTACTTTAGGCAAATAGCTTAACACCAAAACTAAAGATGACAACAATGTATCAGCAGCTATTTTTGCCACAACCTTCAGTTAAATTCCAGTACTCGCCTAACTGAGTTTGGGTTGGGAATTTCTTTTGCCAAGTGCTTTTTGAACCTCCTGTAAGTTGCCAACAGCACTTACACTTGAGGAAACTAGCCAGGTAACCATACTTTACCTGCAGAACATGCTGACCCAACATGCACAAGTTTGCTATCCTTAGCAGCTACACCACTCTTGTTAAACACCTTCTTTGATTTGGCATACACTGAAAAGTATATAGCTCTTGACGGAGCCACTCCCACTAGAGTGGGTCCCAAGCCTTTAAACAATGCTGCAATTCCTTCTGTTTGTACTATATGTCTTAAACAGGACAGAATGCCAACAGGTCTTTCCACTGAAATTTCCACAGGAATACTCCATACTCCTCCAGATGCAGTTGTTGTTGGGCAAAATAGGGGCCTGAATGTTGGTATGGAGGACTACATGGAGGAGAAAAGACAAGAGAGAAAAAAGAATATGAACAATTATAATTGATTCTAGGAGGTTGCTCATAAAAGCTGTCCCAAAAGGAGGTTTGACTGTAAACATGCTCTGTTTTGAATTTAACTTGGCCAGTTTATCTCCTGAGTTAAACCACCTATTATTCAATGTTTCTGATTCTTCCCATTTCATGAATCAAGACACAAAATGGGACAAAGCATTCAAGCATAAGCACTAATTTCAGTGATTAGGTATAATGTACTTGTTTACTAACAAAGTCAAGCACTCCATAGCTCTGTGTTTTACCCATAAAGATTGGTTTGGTGGAAATGAATTAAATACTTAGCTTTTAGGTAAGGTTGGGCATACTGTCATGAAATTGAAATAGAAATAATATTTTGAAGGAAGAGTGGGAAGACAAAATAGCAACCTACAGATGATCTTGGGCGAGAACCATTATCATAACAAGCCACATGGTCGTCAGAAAGGTTTTCCCACCAAACGACAGAAATGAAGGAAGCTACCGGTAGTTTCATCCATAGTCACTGGGACAATTTAACCTCTTACAATTGTACAGAAAAACTCATCACAAGTGTCACTACCTATAAGGGGCCACATATATGAAAGATGTATACTTAAACTGTGGAAAGAACATATTAAGTGGAGATCCTGTTCGACCAATTTTTTTAAGTTTCACTTTTGTTAGTGCTTCGCTTCGCTCACTCGTGAGATATTGTTCTTGCCACAAGAACATAAAATTCATATCTTCTCACCACCGTGTAATATCCTCTATTTATTCAATTTTGTACTTGCTGGTTTTTTTTTCCTTGGTTAGTGTAAGTTCATTCATAATGCTTTACTTAATGCCATTAGTTGCCATTCAATCACTTGAGGTCAATCTTACCTAAACCGACTTAGAAAGGATCAGATCATACAAGGTGTCCAAATGAAGTGTAAATAGTACGTAAACAATATTATGCTCCATCATGTTTGTTGGGAATACCGTCGGCAGTTACGAAACTGGTGTCAATGGAAGCCGACGGGACCATTGGATAATTTCTTTGAAAGCACAATATGATCAGTATTCAACTTGGCTGGCTCTGAAGAATCTAACTTGCTGGTTTGACAACATCTACGTCTCCAAAACACTGTCCTCTGTAGCCCTTTGCCTCAAACGAGGAGGCTTAAGGCTGCATAAAGGGGCTAGATAGAGGGAAATTTAAACCTCTCCATATTGCCAGGGGTGTGCTCACATTGCAATATCAAAACCAACCTGCAATCTCGTTTTCACAACCTCCAAAGGGCAAGTCAATGTTGCTCCTACAGTTCCTCCAACCCTGAAAAATGTGCCAATGATAATTGACATTGGATATAAGCTTATAAATTTTAACGTTTAGCTCAGTCATACAGGGATACCCACCGAGGGGAACACTCGAATTTTCCAAGGGATAGATGAAAAATACAGATCATAAAAAATATAAGTTTTGTACCGTGGAACGGTAGGGGTGAAGAAACGGTTTTTTTCAGCAGACTAAGTAACTGTTCTGTCATCACGAGTCAAATATAATACGTACAGTCGACCATGAACGCCGGCCATGTTGCCGAATTGCATTTACAGGTCTGGCCTTCAATCCAGGAAATACTCTTATTGACTATCACAACAAGAAAATATTAGCAATACTTGCCGCCCAATTACACTAAAGCGTCGTTTGTTCCGAAATACACGGAAATAGCAGAAACTAGCTAACTACGAGAACAGTAAAAAATATGTGCTGCTAACGAAGCGCCACAGAAAAACAAGTGTTTTGATCCAACGTACCCTCCAGCCACTAGGTGGACGTACGAAGACTTTCCACCGGGCATTTTCCGATGTTTTTCGTTCATCAATGTAATAGAAGGTTCTGTTACAACGCCTGATGAATCACAGGCCCATCAAAATTTCTGAACAAACTCGCTCGTAGTGAAAATTCGTACCAGCCGTCTAGCACTCACGCTTCACAACATTATCACGTGGAGCAAATAGTTTCTTTAATTTCATTGGTTACTCAATTACGTTCACGTGTTTGATAATTGATATGCACTAATGTTCCCGGCTTCTTCCAAAGGTCGTACTTTATCACGTAAACAAATCAATGCGCTGTGCTCACTAATGATGACGTAACCACAGCTTGGTATTTTGCTTTCTGTTACAGTTTCTGTTACACGAATATGAATGTTCTTTTACGTTTCTCTTACAAAACACACCCCCCTTGTCTTCAGCAAATTTTTACACCAGATATTTGTGGGCTGAATACGGACCCGAAAGAATGATACAACTTTTTGTTCACCTCAGTGTCGCACGGGACCGTCTGTAAACAGCAGTCGACCAAGAGAACAAATGTTATAGTCCATGTTTTACGCGTACACATCACCGACTTATTTTTCTGAGCACCACATTGGTTTAAGTCAGCAACCTGGTTCTGGTCATTGCCTGTCTAAGGTCTTCCGTGTGTTGAATCCATCTGGCCATACTGGCTTGCACTGCGACAACAACAGTCAAAGGAGGAAGAAAATATTCGTAGAGTATAAGTTTATGCCTAAAGTATTTCCGTTCTTCCCCATAACAATTTTTCCACTCTAGTGTTTGACTTGATTTGCGTTAATTGTTGATTTCAGTTTACAGTGTTCCCAATTACCGGGTAGTGGTCCAGCGTTAAAACGACTAGACACTTAAATAAAGTTCCTTTCTTTTCCAAATTCGTGGACTAAAGTACAATTTTGAGATACAATCTCTACTCTTACTTTCTCTAGTCCAGTGGATGTTATAACTGAGCATTTCTGTGTACGTGACAATATTTTGACAAGAAATAAGAGTACTCGAGGCCTTTTTTAAAATATGTATCTGGGCCAGTACAAACCTAGTTTTGTTCTATACTCTGTTTTTGAAAAGTCAGTCCTGGTTCATACCTAAGTCCGCAGTCCACGTTTTATACCTGGTCCTCTTTTATACCCTCTCGCGGCAGTCCGGGTCCAAAGTCTTCCCTTTATACTGACCGATTTTGCTATATCCTGTCCTGATCTGTCCTATTTTGTTTTTGTCACATAAATCACTTTCAACGCATACGTTAACTTAAAAAAGAGTGTCTTTTTCTTCCATTTAAGAGATATCTTCCATTTTTCAAAGAGTTGAGATCATGAGATGTCTTTCGATTTAACTGAAAGATATCAATGATCATGATTAAAATTGAAAGAGAGACGTGCGAATATCACCTAAATGAATGGGATCCTGTAATATTAGTCGTCATTACATACAACGGCTTTACACGCTTTATTCTTCTCCACCTTTTCCCTCTGGATTTTTTGTTTTCGATATAAAAGGAAGCTTTGATCCATGTCGTCATAGCAACAGAGACATGTTAGTCACGCAAGATAGTGAACCGTCGACAATAGAAGGATTGGATAACGGATTGGATCACGGACCGGAAAACGGATCGGATCACGGATCGAATCGTGGATCGGGATCTACTCGTTTGAATAATATTTTTCTTATCCAGTTTCAGTTTCGCCTTTTTTCTTGGTCTTTCTCTTGGAAAATCAACAAAATTTTTACCAAGTGGGACCAGAAACATGATGATTTCCGAACCAAATCCTCTGTGATCTTTGATTATTAGTTAAATCCTATGCTCATGGAATTTAAATCGCTAAGCGTGTAAGAAATTAATATTAATGTCTTTGACACGGAGGAGCAAGGACTGGGCACAGTCGGTTAGGCCCGTTTTAAACGTCGCATTTTACATGTGCCGAATCTAATGCAAATGAGCGAAAACAATAGATTTTTCTCATTTGCATTAGATTCGGCACATGTAAAATGCGACGTTAGTGCGCGGTCTTGATGCAAGAGGTCCTGAATTCGATTTCCGGATCTCGCATCCTTGTTTTGACTTCTTTCCTTTCAGTGTAGCTTAAGTAGCTTTAAATACCCATAAAACGGAGCACTGATGGAGAGGGGGAAGTAAAATAAGCACACCGTCGACCTCAGGTTTGTCAGTTGAATTATTGTTACGAGTTATCGACGTTAAATATGGTTACTTTACTTTACTTTACTTTTTTACTACATGAATCACACACGTGCACATGCACTTCAGTAGTCATATATAAAACAATAATAATAATAATAATAATAATAATGGTTTATTCACAATTAATCATAGCGTGAAACAAAGAAAAACAAACAAATAATTCATTAACAACAACAAAAATTCTATAAAAAAATTGTGAAAGGAAGTGGAAGAGGTTATCCCTTTCTACTCTATCTCCTAGTCCACCACCTCGATTTTCGCCTCCTTTCTCGTGTGTGCTAAATAACATTGAATAAAAGAAAAGTATCACGTGAGATGATAACTAATCAAAGAAACTTCCACGAATACCTTATTTGACTGTCACTTTCAAACATTGTTCTAAAACGCTCAATTGTTGGATCACCAATGTTAGAACTTGTAGCATGCATATTTGATGACGTATTTCCAACATTTTTCCTCGGTAGCACGGTATAAATCCGGGTAATTATTTTATTTCTTCGCGTTTTTTTTTATTACAGTCACAAATCTGCAATGTTTCATTAATTTTTCTGTATCCCGCATTATTTATCCCGATCCACGACACACTCTCAGGGCTTCGTCACGCGTTCCTCCCCACAAGCGACGCTCGTGGGGCAGGAACGCGTGACGAATCGAAGCCCAAGGTGCAAGGAGTGTCTACATGGGAGGCTACAGCGGGGCCTGCGCCCCATTATGTCATGCAGACTTTACTTTTGGGTTTTGTCACGCAACATTTCTCAATTTTCATTCAAAATAATTTATTTTTTATTCGTTATTGTATAAACGACTTGATTTTTTTTTCTATGATCCGTGATCCGATTCGCCATCCGATCCGTGATCCCGGGTCCGTGCTCCGGTCCGTGATCCTGCTTTTGTCGACGCTGGATAGTGAACCATGTAGTGACTGGTGGATGCTGTGGTTTAAAATTGGGGACACATGATAGATACATTTGTTCCTTGAAGCCTTAGGTTGAATTAAAGGTACAAACCAGGCATGATACAAATAAGGATTTTAAATTCTGCAGAGGTGCATATTTAATGGTAACAAAATTAGCGAAGCAATTGGTGCTTTCCTTCCTTTTGGCATTGGGTGGGTAGAAAATCAATGCAAAACCATTCATCTCCTGAAGACCCCGAACGCATGCGAACCTTTCACTATTAATGGTATTTGTCACTGATGATTATGGCTTGAGTCGCTCGGAAAAATGAGATGCAGAAGTTAGGCCATAAGTAGCCTGCGTAGCAAGCGTTCCTGTTCGAAAGAAGAGCTTCCAAACAATTTTCTTCAAACTGGCCGCGCGAATGTTAGGGCGCGGCCAGTTTACGGAATTGGAACAGGAACGCTTGCTACGCAGGCTGGGCCTTAAGGGAAGAACCACTTAGTTACAGAAGTAAATACATTTTATTGTAGGCAATTGCTTGGTCTAATTGATGCCATGGTAACAAAATAGCGGTGTTCAAAGACACCCAAAAACTTGGTTTTCGGAAAATATCTTGGAAACTAATACGGTGACCTTTTTTTTTTCCAGAGCCCTTCGCAAACCACTCAAAGTAGAACTTGAGGATGCTTTTGGAAGATATCAAAAAAGTCCACTAGCTCTTTTTTTTTTAATTTTCGCTAACACTACGACGACACAAAGCTTGCGTGCGTATACAAAATAAATCAGTGTAGCTCACTAAACTAACTTTAGTGATACGGCTCACCGCATTTAAAATACTTTATTTCCGGTTTATCGATTTTTTTGGGTCCCATTTTTATTTCCGGTCACCAGCTGATGCGATTATACACGCGCGCTCAGCTGAAAACTCTTTCGAGCAAAGAGTTCGTGAGGAGGTAACTGGCCCTTCGTCAGTGTCTTTTTGTTAAATCCCTCTGACACATCCCCGTTAGGTGCATGGAATGCAAGCTTATAATACGAGTGCTTCAGTTTCGTGACGATTATTTCAACATAGCAATCAGCAGGGGATTTTCTTTCGATTCTGTCCCTTCATGTAAGTCTGTGTAATTCCATTTCAATGTTTATTTCTGTCTTTTTAACAGCTACTTAATTAAGCTGTTTGGTTCGTAAGGGGCCATGTTTCATTACAGGCAATATATTGTTATCTGCCTGATCTCTCATGCAAGGCCTATAAAATGTGAAATTTCATTTCTTTGCGGTTAGCTAGAAGATCACCGGCGTTTTCGACACTGCCAGGTATTTTAAGGTTGAGGAATTCCGTGACTTCAGTAAATTTAGTCGACGAACGTTTTCAAGTTTTCTTTTCGGCCACCTCTGAATCGACTCTGAAGGGTTTGTCGCTTAGTCTTGCAGCTCTGAAATTTTGCTACAGAAGAGGCTGGAGAGGTTATTCGGTCTCTCAGTGAATTCTTGGGTGCCATGTCAGTGACGCACGGCAGTACACCAAATCCATGCATATGGTGGTTGGGTCATAAGATGCCATACTAAAACTGGGTTTTATCAAACGTGGCCCGTGCAAATGGACGTAACAACTACCACTGTCCTTCCCTCTCCGCGCTTCCCTGCATGATTTCAATCCACTCGGTGACACATCCTCCAATAAGTAGGTGTGATATTTTATTAGGAGTATTGCTAGACGATTCAGTTTTCGTGTCGCTTGGTACGTAAAGTGAAGCAAGAAATTTACACATATCTTTGAAGTGCGGGCTATAGACGAAAGAGAGAAATGAGCCTAGCACTTATCTGGGCAATTTAAAGAAATTGTCTCTTATATAGCACCTGAAAAACAATTCAGGTGGCTTCTGACGGAGCCCAACAAATTGATCTGCTGCTCCCATGTGTGTGGCTTCATAGGTCAGTTGGTAGAGCATTGCACCAGCACACAATACAATTCACTCCCCATAGGGGCTTTTCAGGGCCAATTTAATACAATCGACGGAACACATCAACAACTACAACTGTTAAGAACCCCAACTGGACGGAGGCAAGCCAGTTGGCTACAGTACAAGAGCGCCGGGCCGAGAAGTTGAACCAGGGACTACCAGGAACAAAGCGGTCAGAACGAGTCTTGAACTGGGGAACTTCGGAACTCAAGACAAGCGCCCTAAACGACCACTGGGCCGCAATGCTTCGCAAAGGTCATGGGTTCGAATCCAGTTTGAGCCTACTTAATTTGTCCAGTTAAGTGAGAGGATCACGTCTCCATGGTGATTTGACTGAGCACAGTTGCAATTCTGGGTAGGAAACGGAATACGGAGAGCGGTTGAGTGTCGAAAGTAATTAGCGAATTACTTTGGTTTTGCATTACTTCACTCAGTGATTGGTTCAAAGTTCTCGGGCCACTTTTTCAACCAATCAGAAGTGAAACCAAAACCAATCGTGGCTAGCGCATGCACATTTTCCCACGCTTTGTGTGGGCTACGTGTAATTACTTCGAGTTTCGATTGGTTTACTGGATTGTCTCCGTCCTTTTTTGATTGGCCAAAGTAATTACTTTGGTTTTGGTTTTACGACACTCAATTGAATCTCACTCTACGAAATAAGAAGGAATCAGGCCGCTTTCTTCCGCGCGCAACAATTAACGAAGGGGGTAGACTAAAAAATAAATAAAGGGGGTAGTTTCTAAAGAAACTGTGGTGCTGCGTCAGTGGGGAAGTAGTCCGCAAAAAGCCCTTCGTCAGAGCGAATCGATTCGCTCTGTCGAAGGGCTAACGCTCGAAACGTCAGCTTTTAGAATTCCTGTGAAGCGGTCAATTTACATTATCAACTCTGTCGATAAAACCAAATTTTTATCCAAAAAATGACTAAATTGGCTGCATTAGCAATTGCGTCAAGCACCCATCAGTTGCACTTTGGCACATTTGGAAAAAAACCTTTCCATTTCATGCTTCTTCTGGAAGCTGTCAAATTTCGTCCTTGTAAAAGGCCATTGTTGACCGGCCAAAAAATGCAGGATGTAGAACATATTTGCTTTACAAATTTCATTCTAACAACATTCGACAACTGTCGTCAAAGCTCTGGAGCTATAGTAGGTACTTTAATTAACACAAAAAAATGACGGCTTCTCTTCGGTACTTTCGGTACACCTTAAATGTGTTGTTTGCGCTATGATTAATTTTATTTCTACCCAGCTAAATTAAGGGATGTGATTGTTTCACTAATCCTACAGATTTTCAGGAAATTACTTGTTAAACGATAATCCCTCCTTATTTTACGCTGGACGTAATCTCCTGTATAAACTTTCGTAGGGTTTTCCTAATCGCGAATTCATTGAAAGCGTGGCATGCGCATCAAAAGCAGTATTGAAATTTCTCGCAATCTTTTCAAGAATTTGAGGATGATTTATCGTTAGTCTTGCCTACTTGGATAAAAATCCAGTGTTGAACATTTCTAGTTTATTTTTTTAGTTTTAGACATTTTTGCGGTTACAAGAAAATTGAGTTTTAAGTTTCGCCAAAATTAAGAGTTAATGACCGGTCACAACACCCTTCATTACTTGAAAAGAAAAATGTCACGTTATTTAGGAATTTAAGAGCATCACAACACGAAAAAGACATGTCGGAAATGTTGCAATCTCTGAAAATCTCAGCCGTTTTAAATATTGTTTTGTCAGGGTTAGATTGTTTAAGTTAGGAAGATTTAAGAATTAAGACTCTTTTCATGGAATTATAATCAAATGCGCTTTACAAGAACTTTAGAACGAAAACAAATCATCTCGAATGTGACATTTGAGGAGAAGAATAAACTGGAACACGCGGAGAAAAAATATCTCGGAGAAGAGTAGAGAACTGGACAACAAGTTCAACCTGCGTGTAACAGATATAAGTTGAGGTCAAGAGCAATGTGATAGTGAGGCTTCGTTGTTGAAGACACAAATGACTATATTTGTTGTAATGAAACCAAGTTTTTTCATGCTGCTAAAATACATGGCAATAACAAAGAGGGATTAAAATATACAAAAATTCTCCAAACTTTTTTGCAAGTTTTGAGCCAGCGTGTGTTAAAAACTGCCCGGTTTTGACTTGTAAACTGCATTGTCAAAACAACGATGAGGTGGCCCATGAAATTCCCGACGAAAATAAAAATCAGCGAGATTAACTTGAGCTTTCAAAATTCTTGATATCGGCATGCCACACCATGATAAAATAAGGCCGATTCAACAATCAAGATTTTACAATCCGAGTATACGTGGCAATAAAAACAAAGATGCCCCATAACTGTCAGATTTGATTTGACATTGAAACAAAGAAATACCATTTATAGATTGAATTTGTTCGGCCCTGTTTATCCTTACAAATGTGTAATTACTTAGCAATCAGCCTTGCAAAACATACTTTTGTTCATATTTAATTTCAAAAACAATACTTTTCGTAAGATTCCTATACAACACTTAAACATTGTGATTAGGTATCAGTTCAGGCAGTTCGTAAAAGCGCACGGAAAGATCTCTCAGAATATTAAAGGCCCTTGAAAAGCTCCTCGTTGCTCGCAAGATACAGAAACGGTAAGTACTCCAATGCTTGTCAGCCAAATTCTCCATAGAATTCTTGTAAGTGATATAGCGTTTACCTTATCTGTCGCCCGGTTCATACGAGCAGCCGTGACTGACCGACCGTTCTATCCTGTTCCACATGTTTCCATATGGAAAACACATTTCCAACTGAGAAGTTTCGTGGTTCAGTATTTTTATGTTATTTTAATGTTACTTCAACGTCGAACTCGAATTAAATTTCGATTTACAAAATAAGACCGAGATGAATCAGCGGCGAGTGCAACTAGGCCGGACATGGTCGAATGCTTCATTTGAACACAAAGTTTTGCCGCCCATATACCATGTGCAATATGTGACCCTGCAAAGTTGATTGAAAAAAACTAAAGTTTTATTTAATCGGGAACTTACCAATTTACTAAGCTTTCTTTTACGAGCAAATTTAACTGAAAAGCAGGGGCTTTTGCAAGGTAAATCTTCAGAAGAAAATTTCTCTTAGCGTGTGGTATTTGTGATCCAAAATACGTTTTGTTACCGAGCGTATGTTTCAATTTTCAGTATCTTTATTTGAATTGGCCGAACTGAATAACGTTGGTAATTTGCCGAGATTATAACGCTTGATTAGCAGATCGATTATCCACATTTGATTGAAGCTGGAATCGAATAAGCAAACGGTAGATCTTCCACTCCTGAGTCGTGGATGTGCCATCTCTTCCTGTGTTGCGGGGAGTCTACAGGTAAAGTACGACAAGCAATGCTTATTTTTTTGGGTGTAATAACACCGGAAATCGCATAAGCGAATTAAATAAGCAGAGACCACCAATTTTGAACCACAGTTCGATTTAGACTGTGGATGTTTATAAACATGCAGCTCTTTTAAATGGACATCGATGAAACGCAAGCAAAGTGCTATACACATTATTATTACACAAATTTGCAAAATGTAAGTATCATCCAATGTTTGCTGAGAACTAATTGTAGATAATGGCCGTAGTTGCTTGATAAAAAATCTGTTTACGATCACTGCAATATCGGTCTAAAGATCATACATAGTTTTGCTGTTAAATTAAAAGCTTCCACTGACAGTGTTTGTAGCCGTGGCTTCTCCATTCCCAACTTATTAAAGGAGGAAAGAGGTGTAACTTTTATTTATTTTTTTCTTTCATATGTATTCGGTTTAGATGAAAAAAAAAAACCTCTTTTCACTGTTTTGTGTTCTATTCCGCAGTTGTGGTGCTCTTTGATATTAAAAGTATGAGTTTGAATTCACAGCCAACTCGCAGAGCTCCTTTTGTGTTTCCTCTTTATATGAACCACAATATCCGTAATGCAGGGTATTCAGCTGACAAAATGATTTTTTTTCAACTTAGAAACAGAAGGAAAACTCATTTAGAACCTTGAAAACAAAACCGCCTTGAATACTGTATTTAGTTCGGTAAGGGATACCAGGCTTGATTTCAAAAACAGACGTTTGAAATTAAAAGTAGGGAATTTTTAAAATGATATTTGAAAAGCCAAATTTGAAAAAGGCGATGACCGTAAGCTCATGTTAGAGCTCCGCAGAGATCTCAGTTTTGCAAAGAAAGTTATAGATTTCAAAATGTTTGTTATTTTAACTCAAGGGAAAGTTACTGTACTTGTATGTGCCAAAGAAAAGGATTCAAATTGAGAAATTAAGACCACCTTCACCTCCCCACCTCACCCCGACTTCAAATTATAGAAAAGGGCGAGGAGATACTTTTACATTTCGGTATCCCAAGGGAGGAGGATGTGGTTTCAGTTTAGCCGCATACTCTATCCAAAGTCGTATACTTACTTTGCCAGGAGCCCATCTGGAGCGTGCAACTTCCATACAGCGTCTGTGAAACGGCATTTTCACAAGTAGGTTTATTTTTAGACTAGCCCTTCCCGCGAATTAGGTCAAAAAACAAAGGCAGTTCCGGTTCGGTGACCCTATGACGTCAGCTTAATTTCTTGTAATTGGTCATCGGGCTCCTGTGGGAGTCTCATTAGCGGGAAATTCAATCTAAAAATAACCTTACTTGTGAAAACGCCGTTGCACGAAAATAGGTAAGTTGCACGCTCCGGGTGATGGGCTCCTGCTTTGCAACATAATTACTGGGTTGCAAACCCAGTCGGAAAGTAGGTAGATTTCCGTTTTTTTTTTTTTAGTATTTTTTTCCGTGTCGGTAAAAGTCTTGCCTGTCACTCCCCTGGTAAGTGGTGTCTTTGTGCATAGAGCCTTCTGCGCGTATTTTCGTAGGATCGAGAGGGTAGTGGAACTGCGTAAATTTCTCTGGTGGACACAGTAGAATCATTAACTTAGCCTGCAATGGCGTCGAAAGTCATGTAACGCGAATGGCGTTTTAGTGGATTCTTAAACAAAATATACCCTTATGGAGCTCAATAATGGAAAGTCAGTTGGATAAACTAGGCATGAATCTCAAAAGCGACGAGTACTGGACTTCGACAACAATCTATCGCCCGTCGAGACGAAATGAAAGTGAGCATTATTTACCAGAAGTACATGGTAATTTGACACAATTGAGTTTCTTGTCTTCACGCACGCAATGAAATAGGAAGAGATTTTCGCCTCTAAGAGCAAATATGTTGTAAGTTTTAATAAAACTTTCGCTGGAAAAGGATTCTGTGGTATTTTCTGCCTTTGTGAATTATAATATCATGTTGTGTATTGAATTTTCGAGCTTAAGGTTGAAATGTGATATGGGAGAAGTTTTTTAGTATTGCTCTGTAAGCAGGAAGGGTTCACAGGCCTGTTGAAAGTGTGCTTGAGTTTCAACAAAATGAGCCCCAAAATCAGTGAAAACTTGTGACGCAGATGAATAATAAAGTAGCTGCTATTTCCAGAATGATGGAATTACCTGTTGATAATAACGTCGTACGCGCCTTGGAGAGTAAATTTTGACTTTGCATAAACAAGAGTTGGGCGATTGTGATCTTTGTTTTGACTTCGCTCATTTCATTGTCAAACTTTATAACACTTGCCAGAAAAAGAAACTTACAAAAACCCGGTATCTTGCCATCATTTGACACAGATGCTTCACTGTTTGGCGAGTAAACATGCCGCGGTAACTTAATCACAGCACCCGCTGAATTCCGGCCATGTCACTTTCGATTTTGCAATTTACTTGAACGTAGCAAAAATCTCCCAAAATGTTTGTCGCTGATCGTAACTTTTTATATTCTATATTCACGGTTCAAAATTAATGTTGTTTTCATGTCGTAAATATTTTATTCTCGATCGACCGTCCGGGAAACTTCCTTCTGCTCTTTCTGGAAACTGTGTATCAATAGTTATTTGCTTTTTCATCAATATTTGTTTTGCATAAAGCAAGCTAACAAGATCTGTACCTTGCTGAGTTCGCATTTGTTAGAGTTAATAGTATTTTCGGTCCGATGCTTCTGTTTTTTGAGGGGAATGTTGTCTTGGTCTCCCATCCAAACACTAACCCCGCCCGGCAGGGCTTAACTTCAGTGAACTTTAGTATTAGAAAGCCGTCAGATGCTCAGAGGGCACACTTGTGGTAAACAGAAGTTGTGAGGGAACTTGAAAATTATCAACATGTCAGCCCAGAAGCCAATGTTTCTCGCTTCTCCTTTATTTGTTGTTCTTCAGAGACTAGAATGCTGTATTTCAATACCACACAATTCAGTGCCTTCTGATTTTCTGTAGCACGTACCACAGGCAACCCAGTGTATGCTTCACAGAAGCATCTCGTTTAGGTGTAATTTATAGTATGGTAGAACTCAGGCTAGAGCCGGCGGAAGATCGGAAGGCAGTGATGCGTTTCGGAATTCTGTATTAGCAATTGTAGCTTTATCATTAAGATTTAGAAAACAGTCCTAAGAAAATACGCGCGCTGATTGGTTAAAAATCGTGTTTCTATAACTCGATGGATACTAGCACGAGCTGTTGACGTAGTGATGGCGCGAGCCAAGAGAATTTACAGTTTGATAATTAGAGTGAACAAGTTGTTTTCCTTTTTCTCGTCGCGTTGTTTTCTAAAATAAATAGAAAACATGTACTCC
>OX421450.1:3080000-3082500 GCA_949126865.1 Montipora capitata
CAATTGTACTACAATAGTCTTCTGTACGGTCTTCTGTACTGGAAAGTGATTGAGGCAATTCACAAGTGACCTGTATAGCCTGGTAGCCATATAGTCGAGCATTTTAAATCCCATACAGATCTCATCACAGTAATGGATAACCGGTGTTGATTATCAAATATAAGTGGGAAGCACATATTGTGAGCAACTTGTGAAAAAATGATATATTAAATATAATTGTTCAATACTGTTTCTAGTTTGTTCCCTTTTCGACGGAATACAATAATTACGGAAGTGTTAGCGAGTACCTCTGTCGTGTAGGAGGCCTAGTGTCCTTCGTCGTTCAGGGCAACGTCAAGGGACTGGAGCATTCCCAGGCTAGCAGGAGACGTATGGGGTAATTCATATCCAACTTCTTGCTTGTTGGGGATTCCGGGATTAACATGTCATCTAGAGACTCGGTGTTCTAGTCGCTTTGAGCATTGACGAATTTTCGTGCAAGGATATTAAAAGAAGTCGGCGAAAGATAAATACAAAATCAAGAACCGTTTCAGCCCACAGGCTTATCATTCTACGATAGTTGCGAGGTAACGTCTCAGTAACGAGCAAACCACCGCTGACCACGGAAAACCTTTATAGGTCAGTACCACCAACGGGTCCACTGACAACTCAGTAACTGTATTTACTAACCTGCGACGTATGAAGGCACTCGGGCACTCTTCCCCAACATCGGATTTCTAAGGTGGGTAACTCTGAAAAAGTTTCAATGACAATACAGTGTTTCAGTTCTACTGCGACCAGTGACATGGAGCTGCAAAACAAATTTTAAAACTATTTTATTAAGAGCTCACCAAAATTAATTTTCAAGATAATGTTTTTACTAAGACAATTTCAAGTCTTAGATCCTAGATGTGGCCCGGGCTGGATTCCCAGATCCGGTGTCATATGGGGGCTGAGTTTGATGGTTCTCTGCTCTGCTCCGAAAGGTTTTTCTCCGGCTACTCCGGTTTTCCCCTCTCCACAAAAATCAATATGATATGTATTAATTTGATTTGAATCCATTTGTCACAACCCCACAAGCTATTCAGCTTTAAACATTATCGTGTGAAAATAAAGTTCTGTTAATATTAGTATTCAGTTACATCGTTACTTGACTCTATATACAATTCACAACTCAGTAAGCAATTTTTTCTGAGTTAATAATTTTTGGCTTTGAATATTTTAGAGATTATTCCGTTTTGTTACATATCACATACTGTACGAATGTTTCTCAAATGAAGACAGAACTTTAATCTTGACATTAACCATACTTTTTGAAAACCCAGAGGATTGACTGCAGAAGAAGTGATAAATTTAGTTCAAGATATTTGGTACTGAAGCACGGAGGAGTAACCCCCGTGGTCTCTCATGAAATTATCAGAAGCGAACGCCAAATGGCTTAATAATTTAAAGTGTCACAAGATGAACTCTGACGAACCTCAGAGTACTTAATATTTTCACCAAGTTCTTAGATTTAGTAATTGAGTATCAATTTCTGGGAATGAAGTTATTGCATTATTTAATATTACTATTACTATTACTAAGATCTTTTCGTCTCCAATATATTGAAATTCAATATATTAAATACTTTGGCTCCGCAGACTATTCACTAAGTGATTTAGTGAAAAAGAAGACATACAAACTATAGGTCCACTCTAGTTTCCCGAGTTGTAACAGTTATCAAATAGATAGGCTCGAAAGAAATCACACTGCAATTGCTTCAATTGATCAATGTTTCTCTGTATATTTTATACACAAGAGGGTAAGTGATTAATTTTTTTACTCTATACAACTTCAAAGCCAACACACAATTTATAGACACGCAATATACTACGACTCCATTACATATCAGCCACGATCTTAATTTTTCCAAACAAAGAAAGGGAGGCCGGCACATGAATATCAGTGTACGCGCATCAAAAATGACTTACTTAGATTTTTCTTCTCTTGTGCATTGTACTTCCTTGCAGCAGCACTGACCAACATGATTGCTCTTCACTGTTTTTAAAACGTTGCACTCAGGATATTTCTTTGACTGACATCTCAGTCCAAAGCCGGGCCACGGTCTCTATAACTCGGCTACACTGAAAAAAATATACTTATGCAAAAATGCCCAGAAACTACTATGTACGTACGAAACAAGGCCGGAGGAAAAGCTCGAAATCTCACCAATGCAAACAAATCTTAAACCATGCACATTTTGAGCCTTCCTTTTTCTTGGGCGATGATATGGCTAACCACTAAATCAGTGTTCTTTATATTTTGTTCAATCAAATCCTCGCTCTGTTACCGTGATATAGGTAATTTCAAGCAAATTAAGTACATTAGGTTATCAAATGTCAAGCTATTCGACAATCTGTCCCCTGATTATTGCAGGATACAGAAACGTTAAAATCGACTGTTTAGAACAGACGTAATGGCCGCACAAGATTATTCCAAACTCATGTAAGTACGGCGCACCGATCAGCTTTGAGTAGTGACT
>OX421450.1:3085000-3110000 GCA_949126865.1 Montipora capitata
GATCAAGCCACTGATCCAACGTACACCGACAGGAAAATTGTCCACGGTTGCTTGCTTCAAAACTCTGAAACTTCTAGGTTGCCTCATCGGGTTTTGTCCAGAGGCCAAAGTAATCTAAATGAAGGATTATACTTCATTTGGAGCAAATTAACAATGAAGGTAACCCTTCATTTGAGGAAGCCTGGATCGTGTTGAGTTGGCATAGCGCAACCTCGTTCCCAAGGCTTTTCTCCGTCGATTGCACGGGCATCGCAGAGGGAATAGGTTCGAGTCCCGCTAAAGCTTGCCAATGCTTGTAAGCAGTAATATACAGGGCTCTCAACCCTATATAGCCGAATGCCAGTGCTGAAACCAGTGCCAGGGAAACTGCAAATCAAATTAAATTGTATCAAATGAATAAAGGGGATAGTTTCTAAAGAAACTGTGGTGCTGCGTCGGTGGGGAAGTAGTATAGACAAAAATTTGGTTAAAAGCTACAAGTTGTAGCTCTTAGAATCCCTGTACGGTGGTCATTTCACATTATCAACTCCGTTGATAAAACCAAATTTTTGTGTAAATTGTATCAAGTTTTGTTTGTTATGAGAGAGGAAAACCAGAAAAAAGGCACGAAGAAAAACCCCTTTGAACTGAGGCCGAAAACCGAACCCAGGACACAGAATTTGAAGGTGCATTGATCAGACTGATGCGAATTATTGAAATTATTTTCATTTCTACAAATGTGCTGTGATTATTTCTAACTCTCGTATTTTAATTTCTGCAATTCAAATATATGAAAATTTCATCTGTATCATTCAGGAAAAGAAACAATAGCTACTTGCATGTAATAGATGGTTTACAACCAATCTCTTGGGACAAATATCACACCAAAAGAAAAAAGAAAATGGCGGCGCAGACGTAACATAAAAACCCTCTCGACAAAACGAAGGATTATCATATTTATTAAAGCTCCACCAGTTCATGTTCTAAGCCGGAAATGATTACCTGTAGGCTCTTTATAGGGTTAGTATCCGAGTTAAATTGGTAACCAACTGCTAGGACCAAAGTCCAGGGAACAAATGCGGTATTCGTTACATTCCACGGCTCAATAGCAGGAAATTTCCATTGACGCCATACGAAAGAGTGGAGCTAGTATATTGCAACCCATGGAAAATTCATCTACACCAGAACTGAGACAACCTCCCATGATGAAAAAAAAAAGGTTTTATTCACTGTTAGGAAAACAATTGAGTTTTGCCTCTCAAGTTTCCTTAAATCATCTGTTTAGATGAGATTACTTCAACTGTTGAACTTTATATGGCGATCCGTTTTTTTTCGCTTTTGTCAATTGATCAGCAGCTAAAATACGAGAATAGACAAAACTGCTCAATTGATTCAAATAATCATATTTTAGAATCAAAGAATAATTTAATCTTGAAAAAGTTTCGATTGAGAGGAAAATTGAGCAATTGCAAACTCGCTTTCCATAAATAGAACTTTACGGTATTACGCTAAAACTTTGTTAGAGTTTCAAAAAATATTGGTCTTTATTACCCTTTTAATTTCCTGATTTTTTTATGTAGTTAAGAGATTTTATTTGTCAACATGTTGCACAAATCACCAAGTCTATTTTCCCAAGCAGCTGCAAAAAAATGAGATTCATTCGACAACATATCTTGTAGTTTTTTATTCGTGACTCGGTGCAGCTCATCGTTAAATTTCAAGAGGAGCAACTTCCGTCAATCATTTGGGCGACCGTAGCTTCATCGTAATTATTCATTTGCTTTATGTTTTTCATGCGATTACAACCTTAAGACTTACCGCAGCCAAAGTGTAATAGTTAAGTGAAATTCCTATAAAATAATTTAATCCGACTTGTATTTCTGCCCAATTAAGTTAACACATCGATCACGCGAAATATCTAGCGTCTGCAACCTTTGTGATAAGATTGCAAAAGCTCGTGGGAATTTAACGAACAATATTTGGTTGACCGTATTGGCGATCCTGCCATAAATCGAGTTTGCGTGGTGTTTGCCATCACTGTACTTGGTGGTCTATCTGGCGTTTCTAATGCTACGTTTACTTTCTCATCAAACAAATGGCGAAAAACTTATAAATCAGCTTAACAAGTAATTTTATTCTCCTTGCCAAGACATAAATCAGGTCATACTCAGCTGGCAATCAATTCCAATCTCCTAATTCTGTGACAATAAAGTTGTTTGCGTCCAACTGTTTTTAATTTGCCAGATGAAAAGTGATAGCCCCTCAAAGGAGTTATTCACGCCTCCTCGGCGTAAACTGGATCGATAGAATTCCAATTGTAATAGGATTGTGGGCTGAGATTTTGGTTTCTGTGGCTTAGAATATCTCGTGGCAAGAATAGAATTTACTACCAACACAATATTTGCTCTAAAAGATTTTAAATTCCTCTTTTTCCTTTTGCTATTTGTTTTATTGAAGCGTAGACAACGGCATTTTTTTTACAAATTATTTGTAGATCACGTGGGTTAACAAACTCCTCCCACGGCAGTTGTTTAGTTGCCACACGTTCCAGATGATTGACACATTCGAATGCTGCGGCTGCCTCTCATGTAAATCACAACTTATATCTTTTGAAGTGGAAAATGAGTTGAGTATATTCGCCTTGAAACTTGGTATTTCGCGTGTTTTAGGTCAGCAAATACTGTACAAGATATCACTGTTTGAGTTAAACTCTCAGATCTTTGGCGTGGGGCGAAAACCATCACTGCTGATGACGGCTTTTTGTGCGTAATGTCTCGTCAACACTTGGGAATCAAATGTCTCGTGTAACAACACACTATTAACGGTTTGTGTTGATTATATATATATTTCTCCAGTTGATTGACTCTCTGGCAAGCGACATGCAGGCTGTGGTGTCTATCAGCTGTTTCATTGCTGTTGTGTCTTCACGATAATGTCATTTTGGATTCAGAGGAAATTCAAGCAATGGTTATTTGGGAACTTGCAGCGCGAAGGACATTATGGATACTTTATATTTTCTTGTATGCAACAAACGTATCTGTGACTTCTACCTCGATATACAGTTTTCATCTTGAAGAAGAATTACCTCCGGGCACCGTCGTGGGAACCATCAATGTAGTACAAGGAGAAACCTACAATATCGATGGAACTCCTGCTCTGTTTGTTATAGATTCTCAAACTGGGATCATAACCACAACTTCGCGAATCGATCGAGAGAGCTTAGTCTCAAATCCGATTGTACTCCAAGTTCGCTCCTCATTTTCTACTGTCACTGTACACGTTCAAGTCGATGATATTAACGATAATTCTCCTGAATTTCCATCGCCACATTTTTCTTTGGGTATTTTTGAAAACATCCCATCGAACACTGAATATGCGATCGGTGTTGCAACTGACAAGGACGCCGCTGAAAATGGCACAGTTGATTATGCGATCATTTCCGGTAACGAGAATGGAAAATTTAGACTCGGGAGGAATGCAACTGAATGCTCAATCAACGGCTTTGCCTTATGTGTCATAACTCAAGGCAGTCTTGATCGGGAAGATGTGAGTGCTTACCATTTGAACATATCTGCGAGCGATCGAGGAAAACCATCGTTGCTTTCGTTTTGTTTAGTAAATATTACAATAGTGGATTTGAACGACAACTCTCCAGTGTTTTCACAGAGCTTGTACAATGCCACTGTGGATGAAAATACGCCAGCTGGAATCGAAATCTTAGCTGTTACTGCATCAGATGAGGATCAGGCCCTGAATGGTAAAGTTGTGTATTCTTTCCAAAGTAACCAAGATTCGAGCAATTTCCAACTAAATACTTCATCTGGAGTTATTAAAACAAAGGAACCTCTCGATTACGATGGACAAGGGCAAAAGTCTTACACGTTTATGGTGTATGCAAGAGACCAACCAGGAAGTCCATCTTTCAGACAGACCAGTGCAGAGGTAGTGGTGAAGATACGAGATGTAAACGATAACACACCAAATTTGCAAGTGTTTTACCTTGGGAAAAACCCAGCAGAGGTTCCTGAAAATGCAGTTAATAAATCAATAGCATCTATTTTAATCAACGACAATGATGACTCTTCTGGACCAAATGGACAAGTTAATGTTGAAATTTCAAATGGCAATGGAAGTTTCCAGTTGGTGTTTGTAACAAAAACTCAGTCTGGAGGATTATTTTATGTACTAAAGACTGCAACTTTGTTAGATCGTGAAAAAATTGCATTTCACAACATTAGTGTCACTGCCAGAGATGGTGGAAATCCAAGCCTTAGTTCATCAGTTTATGTTCTTGTGTCTGTTCTAGATGTTAATGACGAAGTTCCAACTTTTAGTAAACTGAGATACACAGCATCAGTTAATGAACATGCTCAGAATGGGACCTCTGTGTTTCGTGTAGTAGCTTATGATTCTGACATTGGTTCGAATGCAGATATTTCCTACTCGGTCCTAAGTGGTAATGGATTGCACTGGTTTAACATTGAGTCAACATCAGGCCTTATTACGACTGCAAAGTCTCTTGATAGAGAATTGGTGCCTCAGTTTTCATTGACTGTGCTTGCTCAGGACCATGGTGTGCCTCCACTCAACAGTACTTGTGTTGTTATGGTAACTGTAGATGATGTTAATGACAATGTGCCTAGATTTAATCAGAGTGATTTTAATGCAACACTTCCTGAGAATATGGAACCTGGTGCTACTGTCATTACTCTTCAGGCAACAGATGAGGATGTTGGTGCCAACGGCAATGTCACTTATATGATTGATTCAACCTTGCAAGTTATAGTAAATACTTTTAGTATTGGGCAAACAAGTGGTATTTTGTCAACTAAAGTCAAACTTGACCGTGAACGGAGGAGCTTTTATGACATACCTATCATTGCAAGAGATCAAGGTGTTACTCAGGGGTCCTCAAGCACACTGGTGCATGTGCAGGTTACTGACATCAATGATAATCACCCAATATTTTATCCCATTACGTATGTTGAAAGTGTCTCATCTAATTCCCAGCCGAGCAATATTACTCAAATTACTGCAACAGATGCCGACGAAGGTATCAATGGAAGAATCATCTTCTCTATTGCGAATGGAAGTGATGGGAAATTTAGCATTGACGGCTCAAGCGGAGTTTTAAGAACACTCACCCCTCTTGATCCTACAGTGAAAGGCTTTTATAAGCTTAGCATAGCGGCACATGACATGGGTGGGCTCTATGCTCAAAAGAATGCTACAGTTGAGGTGGTTGTGCAAGGACAGTCTGATGATCCTCCAGAATTTGAATATAATGTCTACAATTTCTCTGTTTATGAGAATGTAGTACCAGGGACATATATTGGCAAAGTTATTGCGTCAACTCGATCCAACAATGCTGGTATTCGGTACGTGATTGTGTCAGGTGACCCAGGCCTGTTATTCACTGTTGACAATTCAGGAGGAATTATCATGGTTGATGGTCAGTTGGACAGAGAAGCAAAAGATATGTACTCACTAAATGTTATAGCTCAGGTGGGAAACGTGCGGCCATTATCAGCTACAACCTCTGTAAACATACACGTCTTGGACAGAAATGACAATTTTCCGCAATTTTCACCTACAAGTGCAGAAGTAACCATTGATGCCTCCTTGCCATTTGGCGAAGGAATCTACATAGCTACTGCTTCTGACAAGGATGCTGGTCTGAATGGTATTGTTCATTACCAGTTGACTGATGATGGCAGTGGACTTTTTAAAGTGAACATGACATCAGGAATGATTTCTTTTGCCAGGAGAGCAACAAGCATAGATGATTCTCAGCTTGTATTGGGTTTGTTAGCATCAGACTTGGGATCGCCTCCACTTCATGCCACCTTTATGTTGAGGGTTTCCATTGTTACAAACAATCCACCAAGATTTTTATCTTCATCATTCTCAGTAAACATACCAAGGGATGCGCCTGTAGGTAAGCAGATACTTCCTGTAACCGCCCTTGACCCAGACAGTGGCAGCAATGGCAAGCTGTCATATGCAATTACACCAACAGGCAATGAAGGAGGACTCTTTGGAATTTCTCAAGAAGGCATATTGTTTGTCAACAAAAAACTGAATCAGGCGGGTATACAGCATTCGATAACAGTCACTGTGACTGATGAAGGAGAAACACCTCTTACAACTTCAACATTGGTGACAATTAGCATTCAAGACTCTATCAGGTACCAAGCTATGTTTAAGAATGAAACTTATTCTTTCTCCATTGTGGAAAACCGATTGCCAGGTACTGTTGTTTGCAGACTGATACTCAATTTAAATGATTCCTTGAGACATGAGAAGATTATCTTTTCTCTTAAAGATGATTATGGAGCCTTCATGATTGATTCTGCAACAGGAGTAATATCAGCATCAAAATTGTTTGATCGAGAAGAGTTAACTTCACAAGGTGGACATAACACCATGACATTTCTTGCTAAGGTAATGACCCGTGACACACCTGCCACACAAGATACAGCTGTGGTTGTAATCAGAGTTGATGACCAAAATGATAATGTTCCAGAGTTTCGTCGCTCTATGATTTTTGTGACAGTCAAAGAGTCATCTCAAGTAGGATCCATTGTTTACAAAGTCATTGCTTCAGATCCAGATGAGGGTGTCAATGCTTTGTTTACATTCTCAATTGTCAGTAAACAAAGTGTCAAAGTGTTTTGGATTGATTCTGTGAGTGGAGACCTCTTTCTCAACCAATCACTTGACAGAGAAAAAGTTGATCACTATACCCTTACCATCCAAGCAACAGATGTTACAAACGTCTCTATGTACTCTCAAGTAAATGTTGACATTTTTGTTGCTGATGTCAATGACAACCATCCAAGGTTCACCACCAATCAGTTGATTGTCAATGCATCAGAAGAATCACCTCTGTCTTCTCAGATTGCTCTGGTTCGTGCAACAGACCAGGATGAGGGTGTTAATTCTGAGATTGCCTACACAATCACTGCTGGAAATTTAGAAGCTGTGTTTGACATCAACCACTTGACAGGGGAAGTTATTCTCAAAAAGCTGCTTGACTTTGAAAGAACCAAGAAGTACATCCTCAACATCACTGCTGATGATCGTGGAAACCCTCCCCTGTCTGCAATGTCATGGCTCACTGTGAACGTCATCGATGAGAATGACCATCCTGTTTTTGCAGACTACCCAATTATTTTAAGAGTTCTAGAAAATGTGACTGTTGGGTCTGAAGTTGGACGGTGCTCTGCAACTGATAAAGACATTGGAGAAAATGGTAAAATAATATTCAGCATTGACAGTCAAACACCACTGAAAGAGATGGCCTTTGAAGTGAACCCTGACAATTGTATGATCACCACAAGACGGCAACTGGACCGTGAAATATCACCTATATACAAACTGGTTATACGAGGGATGGACAGTGCAAACCCAGAATGTGCTCGGCGGTCAGCAACCAAGGAGATCACTATTGTGTTGGAAGATGTCAATGATAACAAACCTAGATTTTCGACACCACCAGCGGTAGCTGTGTTGAGTGATGTAGATGCTAATAGCTTTGTTGCAACCATCTTGGCAAAGGACACAGACGAAGGGACAAACTCGCAGATTCATTACAACCTAGAAAGTGGTGATACGAACCTTTTCCAGTTGAGTGCTAGTACAGGACAGTTAGTGACACGCTCACAGTTGCCTAGTGACAGATTGAGTTTCCAGCTGAGGATATCTGCTCGTGATAATGGTATTCCAAATCAAATTACTGAGACTACAGTGACCATATTTAAGAAAGGGCAGCCCAATAGCGGTCCAACCTTTACCAATGCAGTCTACAAAGGCTCTGTTGAAGAAAATAGTTCTCCAGGTACATCAGTGACCCGAGTAGTGGCGTCATTCTCTCCGAGCATACCTAATGCAATTATCAGATATTATGTTACAGCAGACTCCAGTAATGGCTCCTTTGTCTTGAGTGAAAACAGTGGGGAGATAACAACTGCCCTTGAACTTGACCGTGATATTTCATCGATGTCCAAGTTTGCACTCACTGTGTATGCAGTGGATGTAAGTGGTCCAAGCGTACGAACAAGCAGCGCTACTGTTGAGATCACCTTACTGGATAAGAATGACAATCCTCCCATTTTTGAGCAGAGTGTTTACAGATCAACTGCCATAGAAATGTTGCCAGCTGGACAAGAAGTGGTTAAAGTTGCTGCTGTTGACAAAGATATTGGGCAAAATGCAAGAGTGCATTTTTCCCTTGTGAGAGGGAACATTGATGATGTATTTCAAATCAATGAATCAACCGGTGTCATCCTAACTAAAAAGGTGTTAAATCGCACGTTGAATGCAAGCTACACCCTGACAGTGTTTGCAGCTGACAGTGGCAATCCAAGACAGCAATCAAACTGTGTTGTCATGGTAACCGTGATTGATGCCAATAATCATCGCCCTCAATTTTTGCTTCCATTTTATGCTTTAAATGTTATGGAAGGAACACCAGTAGGGACAATCATGGGTACGGTGACAGCCGCTGATGGTGACACGGGAAAGAATGCAAGAATCAGATATGGCATTGCAGGCGATCACACAGATGCGTTTCTTATTGACCCGTTGAGTGGAAATTTAAAGGTGGCGAGAAGGCTTGACCGAGAGTCAGTGGAAGTCTACATTTTAAATATCTCTGTTGTTGATCAAGGCACTCCTCCACTGTCCTCTTTTGTTGAAGTGTATGTAAACGTTTTGGACCGAAATGACAACCCTCCAAAGTTCATTCAGAGTGTATACACTACTAGTGTCTCAGAAGCCGCCGCTCGGCACAGTAGCATTGTATCTGTTTCTGCCACTGATAAAGACTTTGGAACTAATGCCTTGATTACGTACACGATCCTGTCAGGAAACAGTGACCGAACCTTCTCTATCCGTCCAAATGGTACTATCTACAATCTCAAGAAATTTGACCGTGAGAAAAAGAGTTTTTACACACTGAGTGTTATGGCAAGAGATCAATCAAAACCTTTGGTGAGTCAGTTATCAAGCACAGCGACAGTACAGTTGACAATATCAGATGTCAATGACAACAGACCTTATTTCATATGCACTAATGTCACCCATATATCAGAACATGCCACAACCGGTGATGTAGTTATGAGGGTCATGGTGGCTGATTTAGATGAAGGGAGTAACAGCAAGATCAGCTTTAGCCTTGTCAAGCTGGATGCGTCTGCTCCATTCAGTTTAGGCACAGACGATGGCATACTGCGGGTATCAGGGAATCTTGATCGTGAAGGCAAATCCACTTATGATCTCAAAGTGATAGCTTCAGATCGAGGAATCCCATCAAAACAAGCAGAGATGAAGCTGACGGTTGTAGTGGACGATTTCAATGACCATGCTCCTGTTTTTCAACCAGGAATGAGTATGGTACTCATCAGTGAGAATATCCCTATCGGAAGTGAAGTTGCCAGGTTTTATGCCACTGACGCAGATCAGGGAAGCAATGCACAAGTGTGGTATAGCATTCTCTCTGGAAATGCGAATGGCAGCTTTGAAATGGATCCCTCGAATGGCGGCCTAAGTACCGTAAGATCTCTAGATCGCGAAGCCACGCCTAACTTCACCCTTGTTATCCGAGCATCTGATTTAGGGTCACCTCAGCAGTATTCAGAGAAAACGATGACGATTGTTTTGCAGGATGTCAACGACAATGCACCTGCTTTCTCTCAGTCGTCGTATACAACCAGCGTTTATGAAAATCAAGTGGAAAGCAATATCATCACAGTCGCAGCTAGCGATGGCGATGTCGGAAATGACGGTCTTGTGACTTATGAAATCATTTATGGAAACGATAGAGGCGTTTTTACCATTAACAGCCAGACTGGTCAAGTGGGCCTGACGGTTGCTTTGGACAGAGAAACGCAAGAAGAATATACCTTGAAGGTGAAAGCAAAAGATGGAGGGATACCACCCCAGTTTGGTCAAACTGAGGTCATTGTGAAGGTTGGTGATCAAAATGACAATCCTCCTGTCTTCCAGCCGGACGTTTTTAAGGCAGCTGTCAAGGAAAACTCTCCTACGGGGACACTTGTTGCGCAAGTCAGTGCAACGGATGCTGACTGTGGAGACAATGCAAAAATCAGTTACTCCCTTCCGATTACTTTTGACCTCTTTAAAATTGATCCAAATACTGGGAAGATAACAACCACAGCTTTGCTTGATCGTGAAAAGACTTCTTCATTTGAACTAATCATCTTGGCAGTGGATGGAGGGATTCCCAGACGGGAAGGCAATGCTACTCTATTGGTAGCCGTTGAAGATGTCAATGACTGGGATCCAGAGTTTGAATCGAAGCCGTATTCAGCAACTGTTTATCCTGGGGCACCACCCGGGACCTTCATCGTTATGGCCTCTGCTGGGGATAATGATATAGGGCCTAACGCAGAGTCCGAGTATACAGTCACTGGGCTGCCCTCGGTATTTAAAATTGCACCAAAAACAGGGATCATTACAGTCGCGCAAACAGTGCCTCTCAATCCACCGTCATATTCATTCACAGTTAAAGCCACTAATGTGAACGCAGCCCAGCGGTTTGACACAACGAACGTACAAATCTTTGCCATGCAAGGCTCGTATCCAGTGTTTCAGCACCTTGACCAGAATATAACGGTTTCCGAGACAGTACCCTTGGACACAAAACTCGTCACTGTGAATGCAACTGGACACACATCGTATTTCATCGCAGCTGGTAATATCGGAGGGGTTTTCGACGTGGATAAAGTAGGGGGAGAGTTGAAAGTACTGAAACATTTGGACTACGAGCGACAAAAAAGTTATCGTCTTATTGTTGGTGCAAAGGATGGAAGCATTCAGCCGCTCTCGAGCTTCATCAAAATTTATATAGAAGTCACTGACGAAAACGACAATGCACCCGTGTTTAATCAAAGTGTTTATCGCGTTAACATGCAAGAGGAACTTCCAGTCAACTCAACCGTCCTCTTGCTGTATGCACAAGACACAGATTCCGGTCCTAATGCAGAGATGGAATACAGAATGGCCCCAGATGAAAATCAAGCAAGTTCAACATTTGGCGTGTCTCTTAAGACCGGACGCATCTTCGCTAAGGTCAAGCTTGACCGAGAGAACATTTCGGCTTACACGTTTAAGGTTCGTGTCGAAGATGTGGCAGACAAATCGATGAGTAGTGTAGCAATTGTTGTTGTAAACGTTCAAGATGTTAATGATAACGCCCCTGTTTTCATGGATCCTTTGAGCGCATCTGTTTACGAGAATGTTTCTTTGGGCTTCCAAGTTGCGGTGCTGACGGCAACCGATGCTGACACCCAAAATAATGCCCTGCTACAGTTTGGTTTTGCTGTCGGTGGAAATCCAGATGACACGTTTGACCTCGATGCAAATAACGGCAGTTTGACGTTGCGGAGAACTCTGAATCGAGAGGCCAAATCACAGTACTTTCTCCAAGTGACAGTTGATGACTCGTTACATACAACAACATCCAACTACACCGTTACCGTTTTGGATGTTAATGACAGTCCGCCACGATTCCTCTCGAATCCTTTGAAACATAAAATCACTGAGAAATTGCCGTTACAAACTGTAGTAATGAACATCACCGCACTCGATGATGACATGGGAACTAACGCGGAGATCTTGTACTCCATTCTTCCATCTCCTTCAAGCGATGTTTTTCAAATCGATCGTCAAACGGGTGCTTTGCGGCTCAACAAGGTGCTTATATATCACAAATTAGGTTTATCAGGAAATGAGAACCTTTACAATATAACAGTGAAAGCAAGAAATCCTTATACGCCCTTCTACGAGACAACTGTGTCTGTCATCATCGAAGTGGAGGATGTTAATGATCACGCTCCAGTATTTCTGTCTCCTCTTTTCAACTTCTTTGTTTTGGTACTTACGGGAGTTAACGAATCTGTCGGTCGCGTAGAGGCAGTTGATGAACAGGATGATGGGCTCAATGCACGTGTGATCTTTGAGAAAGTTGGTGGGAATGGATCATTGCTGTTTAACATCGACAAGTATACTGGAAATGTCTCAGTTGCCGGGTCTTTGAATACACCAGGTTTGTTCCACTTGCAGGTGAAAGCCAGAGATATGGGACATCCTGCTATGGAAAGTAAATCAGACGTATACGTTACAGTTATTGAGCCCAACAATCACCCGCCGGTTTTCACACTGGACCAGTATCAGAAAACTGTATTGGAGACCCTCCCTGTGGGAAGACAAGTTACTCAAGTAATTGCATCTGACCAGGACTCTGGGACGAACGGACAAGTATTTTATCACGTTCAGAGCAGCAACCCAGCTGGGTATCTTGGAATTGGGAGGCAAAACGGCTCCATCTATGTACGGAAGCCTCTTGATTATGAAAAGGCAAGATTAATTAAGCTGACCGTTGTGGCGACAGACGGTGGTAGAAAACCAAGGGCATCGTCAGTTGAGGTGCGAATTGAACTTTTGGATGCAAATGACAACCGCCCTGTTTTTACTGAGAGAGAGTATAATGGCTATATCCCGGAGAATACAGCACCCATTGCCGCGATCCTTACCGTTGCGGCAGTAGATCCAGATCAGGGTGACAGGGGTCGCGTTGAGTACAGCATCACAAGCGTCGATGTCGTGGGGCTCTTTGAAATCAATAAAACCACTGGCGAAATCCGCGGCAAAGTAACATTCGACTATGAATACCGACAGTTGTACGAATTAACTGTCACGGCTAAAGATCATGGAAGTCCCCAGTTATATTCACAGCCAAACGCAAAAGTACTTGTTCACGTGACAAGTGTGAATGAATACATCCCAGAGTTTAACCAGTCTGTGTTTACAGCCTCCGTTGCAGAGAATGCGCCAGTTGGACAGCCTGTGACTCGGATCTCCGCTACAGACGAAGACAAGGGTCCGGATGGTGAGATGATTTTTCTTCTGGTGGGTGGCAGTAATAATCAGGGATTCAGCTTAGACAGCTCCACAGGGGTTTTAACCGTCTCCGGAAGATTGGACAGCGAGCGAGCAGGCGTTGTAACTCTTCAGGTTCTCGTGAAGAATGTGTTACAGAACAGCGTGACGCCAGCTACAAGTGACTTGGCAACGATCGTCGTGACAGTAACCGATGCTAATGACGTTCCTTACTTCCTTCAAAGGGTGTACAGACCAAGGGTGAAAGAAGACGCGCCGCCCGATTCGTTTGTTGAGAATGTCACGGCCATGGATGACGACTCTGCAAAGCATCCACTTGCATCAAAGATAACATACGGCATTTCGAGCGGCAACATTGGAAATGCCTTTACTATTGATGCGGACACTGGAATCATAAAGACTTTGACGCGGCTGGACAGGGAAATTGTAGCACAATACCATTTGACTGTTACTGCTACAGATCAGGGGAGACCTCCCATGTCAGGCAGTGCGGTTGTAATTGTAGTCCTTGAAGATATTAACGATAATGCGCCACGATTATTTGCTAACTGCACAGGCGCTGTTTGGGAAAACCAGCCCGGAGGTACTCTTGTGAAGACATTGCAGCCATATGATCCTGATATGGACCCCAATCGTGGACCATTCACTTTTGTACTCACGGGGCCTAACTTTGGAAAGTTCCAGGTGGATGGAGCGACTGGGCTAGTTACGACAATCGCACCACTCGATCGCGAGTTGACTTCATCTTACAATTTGTCCTTCTTTATATCAGACAGTGGCTCTCCGCAACAATCCGCTGTTTCATATTGCAGAATTCTGGTGAAGGACGAAAATGATAACAGACCTCGACAGGCTAAACGTGTTGTACACGTGAACGGCAACAGCAGTTTCGCAGCCGGTGAAATAGCGAATGTACGACCTGAAGACCCGGATGTAGATCAAATCATGGTGTGTCAGATCGTTAGCAATAGTAATGATTTGTTTACTTTTCTACCACAGAGCTGTATGTTAACCACGAAAAGGAGACACAATGGAACTTATACTTTTGATTTAAAGGTGAACGGTTCCGACGGCAGGTGGGCTGTGACTTACGATGTCGAGGTCCGATTCGTTGCTTTTAACTCGGAGACGATTGATAACAGCATAGCTGTGCGATTACAGAACACTAGTACCATAGGATTTCTTTCAAAGTCATACCAGTTATTTCTGCGTGCTGTCAAACTAATTCTTCTGCAAGAGGATGATTATGACACGCAGCTCTTCAGTATCAAGTCATTTGGAGGTGGCCTTGTAGATTTATCTGTTGCCGCCAGGAAGGAGCTCTCAGTTGATTACATGACGCGTGAGGATTTGTCTGCACTGCTATGGAACAACAAATCTGATTTGGAAAGAATCAGCAAAGTAGACATCCAAACAGTAGACTTTACCCCTTGTTCAGCCAGTAATCCGTGTCGTAATGGAGGTGAGTGCACAAGTTACATGCACATGCTGGGAACTCAGTCCATCGAGACTCAGCCGGTTATATTCATGTCCCAGGATTATGAATGGCGCTTTAGTTGTTTATGTAAACCAGATTTTGTTGGGGAGAAGTGCGAATTGAGAAAGCAAGGGTGCGCCTCCGAGCCGTGCAAAAATGGAGCTACATGTGTGAATAGAGATTCTTCGTTCGTGTGCCACTGTCCAACGGGTTTTAGAGGTTTAACGTGTGCTGATGACGTCGATGAATGTACGCAGAGTCCTTGCAAGAATGGTGGAACATGTGAAAATCTTATTGGGGATTACCGTTGTGACTGCAATCCGGGGTATCTGGGTAAAAATTGCTCGTCTGGTTACGACTTTTGTCGTGTGGCGTCTCCCACACAGTGGACTGAACCGAAGTGTACCTGCGGGCACAGTCGAGCGTGCCAATGCGCATGTGTCGGATTTGAATCTGGTGGCTTTCTTCAGTTTCCGACCCTGGAGAGTCTGCAACGAGGCTACTTCAACAATATCACATTCGAGTTCTCCACTGCCCGGAATTATGGCTTATTATTGTACAACACTGACGGAAAGAACAAGACAGATTCAGATTTCATTGCCATTGAGATCATCAGCGGAAGGATTCGCATGTCGTTCAACCTGGGATACAGAGCCAGTGCTATTACTGTGGAAGGGCCCAACTTTCTGGCAGATGGTCGGTGGCACAGAGTTACAGCTGTAAGAGACAAGAAGGTTAGTGTGTTTTACGTCTTTAGGATGGAGCATAATTCGAATGTGCGAAATTGTGAGCAATTATTTGAATACACACCAACAATCCATATGACCTCCGTCGAAAGGCTACCATCCGGATCGGACTATTTTACGCCGAACCTAAAAAGTACATTTCCTTTGAAAAATTCGATCACAATAGATTGATTATTATCGGAGTATGAATTGTTAGCAAAGTTATTCCACGCTTTTTGCTGTGAAAACCTTAATTTGAATACCTTGGTCTTTGAAAATGGCATGACACGATTATTTAACGATAAATCGCCGGAGGCGAAGGGATGTTATCGAATGTTCCCTGACACGAAGTTGAGGGGATCAGTCGCCAATATTCACTTTGCCTTCGTCGAGTAATTGTTAATTGGTACAATTGCTCAGGTGATCATAAATAGTTATCACTGACGGGAATTTATTTGTTGTGCGGTGGTGACTTTGCCTCACGCAACGACAACATCCTAGTTTTCTTGTATTTAACGGCCGTCTTTTCTTCTCTAGGAAACGTAAAACTTCTATACAATCTTTTTCTTCCATGCTTTCGAATTCTGTTGTAGATGTTCGTTTTTCTTGTTGAAACTATTGCGTAAATAAAGAAAGCGTCGCGTAGATGTTGTTGCAATGGTTTTGAGCATTGGTATCGAGTTGATAAGTGGCCATTAGAATTTAACAAGTTTATTTGATTTTATAAGCCGTTGCCGTTGAAAAATGTCTCGTCAAACTTAGTAGCATCTTTAGTGCTATTCCGAATTTAATATCTTGGCGTTTAAAACTCTTCGGTAATATTTCATTTAAACGGGAGGCGGCCATATTTAACAATTAGACCCGTAGCCCACAAGGGCTATGGGTCAATAGCCCATGTGGCGAAGCTAATTGTTTTAGTATCACCCAACTAGTAGGACAGAAAAGGCAATAATACAGTTAGCAAATGCAAGTTGAAGAAATATTTATTTAGGAATAAAACGAAAGAAAGCGTCACGCTTTTCGCTACTCGATGACTATTACTAATAGTCCTCTAGTTGCGTAGCCAATTAAAATGTAGGGTTTGCATTAGTGCACTAGCTGGGTGATACTAATTACATTTAGCCCTCGCGCAATAGTCATCAAGCGTGGAGTGATTATAGCTACACATGACGAAGGGAACACGGGAATATCTTTGATCACCTGAGCAGTTCTACTGAATAGTTGAAGTGTTCTGGTATCGAATTCTGGTCCCCGCAGAGAGATTTTAAAAACGTTACGTGAGTCTCTCCACTCACACAGGACCGTATCAGGCTGAATTTCGGATTTCAAAAGAACGCTGTCATTAGCCACCTAGAACTTTGTAATTCTCATTCTTTTCTGATGTATAATTTCATAAAGGCACCTATTGAACACCATGAGTAATGAACCATTTTGTTTTTATCAGGTTGGACGAGTGTCTATCGATTCTTCGCCTCCGGTAACAGAATCATCTCAAGGAGATCTGGAGTAAGTGGTATACAGAGAGGGAGGGGTGGGAGAGGGGGGTCAGAAGTGACGCGGCTAACCTTTGTCGCCGAGTTTTGTTAGTACTTATGTTTTTTTCTTAAAACTCAAAGGAACTTATTGAAGAAAACTGAATGATAACAACACTTAGAAATCAACAACAAGAGGGCAAAATTCCAAAACAAAGAAGCTTTTGTCTCAAACGTCACCCGTGCGACACATTCTTAGTAAAACTGAAGCTTAACGCCAGGTTCTTTTTCACGGCGAATTCTTGTCTTTCTAATGACAAGCAGGTTTCATAAAGAAAACAATTTTTTTACGTCGCGATACTGTCCCTCTTGGACTGCTCACCTTGGAAAGATGCCTCAGTGAAAGTGAAAGTTAAATGCGCTGTTTGACAATTCAGATTCAGTGGACTAAACCAATGCGATTATTATTGTTTATTGTAGACAACTGGACTTGTTTAACTCACCGCTGTATCTGGGTGGAATAAAGGACTTCGACAAAGCGGTTAGTCATCCGGGACATCACATCCAAACAGACGACTTCCTTGGCTGCATGCGAAATGTGTTCATCAACGACAAGAAACTGGAACCGAGTTCTGCTACAGATTCCGCCGGCATCACTGACCGCTGCCCCCGTCTGGGCCAATGTTCCAATGGACAGTGCAAAAATGGGGGCACGTGTTTGGACTCTTGGTTTGATTATATTTGTGAGTGTGCGAAAGGATTCAGCGGCAGAAATTGTGAGCAAGGTAATCTCGCGGCGTCCTACACTATTGAACTTAAATTTATTCAAAGTGAAATATAAAAGTAGACAAATAAATAATTAAATGACAGAACCGACAAATAAATGAAGCTTACCGTACTTAAGTAACATTGGACTGGAAAATGGCGGTTTGGACGATCGTAGAAAGTAATGCACGACGGCGTTTTCTGTTTTAAATAAATTATCGTTGTCTTACTATACTTACGATAATTGACAATACTTACTATTTACGTGAAAAGTTCTAAGCAGTAGCTCTTGAACTTAATTCTATAACTCTTCTACTACAATTCTTTCTGATTCGGGAAGTCAGATAAACCGGGAGAAAGAAAATGGAAGACAAAGTTTCCTTCCTAGGGATTTCCGGTTGAAAATTTTCAATACTACCGGACATTTTCCGGTCACACAAACCAATTCAAAATTGCCATTAAATTTACCCGGAATTTTTGCTAAATGGTTAAGGGGGTGGCTCTTCACTAGCAAACCGTTGCTATGGACCCCTTCAAATAGTCATTTCTCGAATTCCTCTAACTCTTCAGTTATCCTTTTTTGCCAAGTGTGTTTTATTAAACACTCCTTTGTATGGTTCGACTCACAACCATGTTTGGTAAATCACATGACCAAAACAGAAAATGCCTAAAAACTCAGCGAGTTAACTATTTTTTTTCACAAATTCTTAACGCAACAGTATGAGAACATTCTAGCTCAAAATCTGTAGCATGGATTTTAAAAGAAATTGTTTCTCAAAAAAAATATGACGTCACAAGGCCTCCTTTGATACACAAAATATCAGTTCCATTTTTTGTCGAAATAGAAATTCCATGCTACAGTTTACGAAATATGATGAGGCGGTTGCCATCCGGTGAAAAAACTGCCTCTTCCTTTCTTTGCCTGGGAGCTTTTACCTTTTCACTGAAACGCAGGGCAGAGGACTGGGATTGGTTGCGCATGCGCCTTCTGAGTGAAGTGATGTCCATTGAAAAAGCAACTTCATGGAACCATCCATGTAACCTTTTTGTGGGGCTCTTTGACTGGAAAGCTTCCTTAGCAATCATTGTCTCTCTATAATTAAGTGCCACCCAGCTTAACAACCACGGAAAAAGAAAAAGAAGCAGGTCTTGTGATGAGATTTGCCCCTGTTCCTAGTGTTTCGTTTGTTTGTTTTTTTGAAAAAAAAAAGTGCTTTGATTCTCAGATTTTCACGCCATAGAGGCCATGTTTGTGCCCCTAACTGCCGGGAATTTTTTGGCCCTAAACCCGGGAATAGAGCTCCATTCTTGTGCAAAAATGTTCTTTTGCTTCTTTGAGCCCAGGTGTAATTGCAGCCATCGTCTTCTTCGCGTAATCAAAACCAGCAATATTGATTTGCCGAGAAATTCTCGATTTTGTGACTTAATTGCCGGAATCTTTTCACTGGTTGATTTTGAGACTTCATCTATATTCAGACAAATTTGATACTCTAGAGCGAGAAAAGGTATTAAACGAAAGATGACGAGATTCTTTTCTCTGTTCAGCAAGCCTATTTTTAGCTCATGTGCGTTCGCTAAACTGCCCTTTCTTGATTTTTTTTTTTGTAGAAGTAAAACCCGTGAAATTTGGTGCCAACAGCTTCCTGGTGCTACAGTTTACAGAAGGATATCGTCGGGAACAACAACGCAAAGAGGAGAAAGAAAACTCAGGCCGCAAAAGAAAAAGACGATCATTGACTTCTACCCAAGAAGAGTTTTCCATTCGATTTCGCACTCGGCATGATGGACTCCTGCTTCTTGCGAGTGACTCAACTGCGATAAGTGTTTCAGGATATACTGCTTTGGAGGTAAATAAAATCGCTTTGTGTGATTGACCGGTTTTTAATCGAGTCCAAAGTTACAGGCCCGAGGCTCAAAAGGCCTAAGGATAGTCAGTTAGCGTGATTTGCTTGCACGCTTTCTGTGCGCTTTGCACTGGCCGCAGGATGTCAAACCAAATTAAGGAAGAAAACGTTTTCTATGGGACGCTCAGAAATTAATGAAGGTTACGAGAAAGACATTACTTGGAGCTTCGGTTTTGAAATGATTTTCTAAGCGAAAGATTATCGCAGATAATGAATAAAACGAAGTCACAATGAATAAAACGAGAGGCAGAGCAATGCAGCGGATTCTCACAGCCATACTAGACCCGAGTACGTTTTGCTAGGCTTCTTTAAATGCTTATTCATTGCGATGGCGTTTTGCTTGGAAAATCACTCTGGAATGGATAAATTGGCCACCTTTTAAATTTACAGCCAACATGACCGGAGCTTAAGCTGGTTTCCTTGGCGTGAAGCGACTAAGGGTATTGCTATTCGATCAACTCCGCCGTTGAAACGGGATCGTAAGGTTTTTCCGGCATCCATTGGTACACCTGGGCTGAGAGAGGCAGTGTGGAGCAAAGTCTCTTGTCTTCGGGAACGACAGGGTCACAGAGCTAGGCTTGGAACCGGTACATTATGCATATTTTCGCTTTTCATTTCCTCCCTCCCTCCCTCACAATGTGTACCTCATGGCCACAAGGGCCCCACTGTAATTTTTTTTTGAGTGGGCACGTCATCGTGCTGCTGATTAGAGAAGCGCACATGAACTCTAACGGAATAACTGTTGGTTAGCCTACATACTTTCTGTCGTTAATTGCTCGTGTGGTCACCCAATCGTTGAAGACGTTGTCACTCATTGTCCTTTCGTGTCATTCCTTCACAGATAAATTCAGGCAACGTCAGATACAGTTTTGCTAAAGGAGGTAATACTGCCAGTTTCACAGTCACCGCGTCAGTGACAGATGGCGAGTGGCATAACGTGACGCTCCTTCATCAGGGAAATAGTGTTAATGTCACGCTTGACGGCCAGTCGAACATCAAGGTATTCACCACTCCCGTGCACGATTTCCTCGGCAAGAACATCAAAATATGGTATTTGGGTGGAATTAGTTCGTCGCTTTCGGGATCAAATCTGCAGAAATTCCGTGGTTGCATGGAAGATCTAAGTATCAATAGCCAACATGTTTCTTTCTCAGGACCGAATGCGTTTGCCGTGATTTCTTCACAAGGTGGAGGTGTGGAAGAAGGATGTGACGGGTCGGGCTCTTGTATGTCAGTCCAGTGCCCTGATTCGGAGAAACCTTACTGCTTTGAAGAATGGGAACAATACATCTGTATCAGCGATGCGCAGTGCTATTCCAACCCGTGTAAAAACAACGCCACTTGCCTCCCGCAGAAGGACGAAAACTTCAAATGTGACTGCAGTGGAGATTTCAAAGGGAAAACATGCGCAATACCGGGAGTTTGTTGGCCTCACCCATGCGGAGACAAACGCTGCCTTCTTGCTGATTCAGGAACGTACCAGTGCGTCGATGCTTTTGCGGGCACTGAAGAGAAAAGTTCTTTGAGCCCAGGTGTAATTGCAGCCATCGTCTTCTTCGCCGTTTTGCTGGTCCTGATTGTTGTTGCAGTGATCTTTGCGCGTCGTTTTCGGCGTCTTCGTAACAAAGCAAACAAGATCCCCATGGAATTCGACGCTACCACGGGTGCTGAAATCGCGGTAGACGTGCAAGACACATCTCAGAGGACGTCACCGTCTCGAAGTAGTAACGACAGCGGAGTGGTAATTCGAAATCCCAGCCACAAGTCCATGACAAATTTACAACAGGCTACTCTTCAAAACGGACGAGACATCGTAATACACAACGTAGGCGCTCCAGAAGATTATCAAATCAAACTTACGAAATCATCACGGGATAAAATCGATCCGGGTTTCTCCGAATCCGACGGGGAGTTTATCATGCGCAATGACTTGGCACTAACCCCAGATACACAAGGAAATATCACAGAAGTAACGAGATATTCTCGAACTCCAAATCATCGAAGCACACCATTAGAGAAGCAATCGAGTCGGCATAACGCAAACAAAGGAGGAAGGTCTCGAGGACACAAAATTCCTAATCCTCATTTTAGACATAACGTGGATAAACGACAACAGTTGTCCAGAAGCGTGCTTGACCCGAGATTGCGTGGCCCATCAAAACCAACTTCTTCTCGACGTTTCCGGAAAGGTTCGTTAGGCTCATCGAGTAGCGACGAAGCTCCGGATTTCTCCGATGCGGGACACAAGTCTGACGAGAACAACTCGGAAAGACTTGAGCATTACGACATTGAGGTTGCAAGCCTCGGTTATAGTGAAGTTTCTTATCAGTACGATCCGAACACTTTCAGAGATCACTCGTTGAACCTTCGAGAGCCACCGGGATTGTCGGCGGCAGAGATCGAAAGACTACGGAAACAAGCACCATCCGGAAGCTTATTAGATGCAGTGTCCTCAGTAAGCGAGGAAGATGCGCCGACGATGGATAAATTGTCGAGCGTTCTCGAAGTTCCAGACAGTTCAAGCGAAAGCTCCGATGATACATTTACTTGTAGCGAGTTTGAATATGACAATGATGAGCCGAGCCGAGAGGAGAACGATCGTGGAAGTATGGTTTTTAAGAAACTCGCCGACGGAGACACGGTCGTTAGCGAAAATCACCCGAGTGAAAAGTCGGAACACGAAGGGCGAGCTTCACATCTTGGATCTCTTAGTACATTAAATTTTAGTGATGACGAAATTTTACCGAACGCTTTAAGTAGTAAACCCGTGAATGGGGCTAAAGATTTGTTCAACTGGGATGATGTCTTAAACTGGGGACTACGTTATCATAATCTTAGAGGAGTATACAAAGATATTGCACAGTTAAAAGATTCTTCAAGTTCACCGAGGGACAAAGATGAGGAATATGTTTGAAATAGACAAATATGCAAAGAGGACATTATTTTTTTAGAAGGAACGTTTTATTTGTTGATACTCGCAAGAACATTTCTCTTGGAAAAGGAGTTTAAAGATGTTATTTAATGTTCGTTTCTTGGGTGTACATAACGTGATTTCATGTCTTAGGAGAAATCTATCACACCCTTTTTGTTCATCAAGAAAGCTTAATTTAACAAGTTGCGTTTTAGCATTTCTTTTCACCACCCGTTAACAGGGAACTTAAGCAACGACAACGGCGACGGCAACAAGAACGTCACAAATTTGCATATTTAGTGGGAAAAAACAATTTATAGCTTTTCACGCCCTGCACGTGCGTTTTTAACTTTTGTCCATTTCTTTGCCGTCGTCAGCAAAACAACAACGTGAAATAGCCAGATTTTAGGTTTTATGAACGACTCCTAAATTAAGCGCCGTTTCGATCAGTATCATCCTTGAGGAACTACCACACCCTTGTCATATTAAAAAGGTTGAAATAATCACGAAGCGATCAAAAGAACGCGAATTTATATTTTGAGATGACGTTCTCGTTGCCGTTGTCGTTCAATTAGAGAGCTTTAGATTCTAGGACGAGAACGACTACGAGTACGAGATTTTCTCACAGAACAACAGTGAGCGCGCGCAAACCAGCGTCATTTTAGTACGAGGTTTTGCAAAAATGTTGTCGTGTCAAAACAGTTCAACAACACGATAGCACTTTTGGCACGATTTTTTATGCTCTTAACCCAGTGATATCATTGTTTGTGGCAATGTCGTCGACGTGGCCGCCGTAGATCTTGAGGTCCCTGTAACTTCTCCGAGACAATTTTATTCAGGTGTGGTAAAAGAAACCAAAATACACCGGCATTACTTTAGCCAATCAATACGAACTCAAGAAATCTATGTACCAATCAGAGCTTAAGAAAAAAACACCAGAAACTGGTGTCTAAGGGAGGCCAGAGACCCATAACTCGGACGGAAAATATTTCACACTCGTACACCACTAGTAAAGTACAAGACCTATTTTTGAAACTACAATTTCGTCTTCTCCAGCACCATGTTCTGTAATTCTTTTATCAAATAGTTTTTGGCCTTGCAGGGTAAGACCAGAATTCTGGTTGCACTTGTACAAAAAAGATCTCAAATACTGAGTAAATGTTTTTTACACATTTTAAGAAAAGTACTTTGCTATTTTGTGCATCTATGACAGTGGTATGTTATCTCTGATTTTCACAAGACTTTACAGTGGTCATGTTGATTTCCACTGTCTTGAAGTGGACTCTTTTCTTGCATTTGATTTACATGAAATTATGATTCAAGTAAAAGGCCTTAGAATATCCACAAGACCCCAAATTACATGAAATTATGATTCAAGTAAAAGGCCTTTGAATATCCACAAGACCCCAAATTTATCCATCGCTTTTACATGAAGTTGCTAGGGTTTTCGTATTACGTTTCCCGGGACAGCTAAAAATCGGCATAAAGTCCATTTTGATTGACGCTTTGACATTAACACAAATCTCTCCTGCATCTACATCTACACGTTCCAGCACTCGGAAAATCCTGTTGACTTATGGCTGTTTCTGCTTAGGTGGCCTCATGCACCATAAGCCTTTTTAAACAACATCACGCCAACCCGGCTACTTCTTCTGTTGAGAACAGGACAGTCACACTCTTCTTGAATAGTGTGTAGGTTCTTTAATGTTCCACAAGGAACTTATGAACATAGAAGATATTTATGAGATGCGGCTGACAGTTTATAGTCCTTATCCAAGAGACTTGAAAGTCTAACAATTTGCAGATGAAATTACAAAGGCAGACCTTTTTCATCAGTTATTTCAAGATTCTGAGTGTTTATCCAGCTGGGGTCCTCCTGTACGACAGCCCAATGCTCAACCAACTAAGCGACCGGTGCATCATGGTATCTTGGGCCAGGTAGCTCAAAGAAGGGGTACCAGGTGAGCCGGAGAAGGTGTGGCAACGAATGAGAGGGGTTGGTTGAAGCATCTGTAACTATTCCCTTGCTGCATACTTAAGAAACTTTTTTGGGCATCAGAACAATGTTGATGATGCTGATGAAAGATGTGGGTGTTGATAATGACGAGGAGCTGAAGTATCATGAGCGAAGATGAAGTGTGGCACCATCAAGCATCAGGCTGCAAGACTGTCTCACAGGACTGCCTTTGAACATTGCCATTGATTTTGATTTACGTACAAAACCATTAAACCATCTGACAGAATTAAGAAAAAAGGTGTTGGTTGTCATAATATCACAAAGTCAAGCCTCCAGTTGCTTCTTGTATTACTTTGATATTTCCTATTCAACAGTCAGTTACAATTTTAGGCTGTAATCTGATGCAACCTTTACAGATGACTGGTCCAAAATATTGTTCTTTCCTTTTATCATTTCCATGCTTTGAATACCAGTAATCTTGTTTTAGTCTAGGGCCACAGAATTGTCTGTGAAAGATTTGTTCCAGGAATGAACTTTGAGCTCAGCTGTTTGCTTTATTCCTTGTGATTAGAGTGGTCACTTCCCAATTACTTGCTGATTTCAACTGTTGCACTTTATCTCTCCTACAGTATGTTCGTAAAGGGTTTGGTAAATCCCACACTCAAACAAATAAAGTATCTGAGTTCTGACAATCCTGTCTTCTCCTTGGCACTGTAAAATGAGGATAAAAGTTAGGTTTCACAAATGTTAATTAAAATGAAGCAGGGAATTTCTACAACTTTATGGCAATCTTCCAACCATCTCACCTAGAGAGTCCATGTATGGTCTACTATATGTGCTTTCTGAAGCACTCTTATAGAGCGAGGCCATAGGTTTTGAAAATTAG
>OX421450.1:3115000-3135000 GCA_949126865.1 Montipora capitata
ACATTCTATAGTCACTAAAAAAATGTACAAAAAAATATCAAGTGTTCATGGTTCGAGTGTCCTCACTGTAAGTATTGTTGTGTTTTAGACACAAGATCCATCTCTTATCTGGAACACTGAACTGAGTATCAAAAACATTAGCTGACTTTCTGGTAAATGAGTGCTGATACATGTATATGTTTTGCCAGGTTTGAAGCTCAGTGTACAGTGTTACCTATATTGTTGCCCTTCTCCAATGTTTATTATGGTGAATCTTTGATACTCTTGTAATTCTCATGAAATGGAGGAAATAAAATGAATGAATGAAAACCTTGAAAGACTGTAACCTATTGGAAGAAAAAAAAAATTAAAATATTTCCTAATTCAGGACTTTTCTTCTGTCTCATTACCTTTACCAGGAACCTTCAAAAATTACAACATAAGCTTGGGGTTATTTAACCTATGCAATTGACATTGGTTGTCGCATTGGGGAGTTAAAACTAGGTTCTATTGTTCAGTGTTCCCCTAGGGATTCAAAACACCAATGAGTTGATATATATGGGTTATTGACCAAGCGTGAGGTCAAGATGGCTGGATATTGGCCAAGTTCTATTTTTGTGTGTTCATAAACACGCAAAAAAAGAACGAGGCAATATGCAGCCATCTTGACAGAACAAGTTTGGTCAATAAAGGATTAAAACATGATCCTTTGATCTTGCGGGACCAGGCGAGAAATCACGAGCGGGCAGTATCGCTCCATCTTGCCCCACTCGGGTAGCCAATCACAGCGCGGGATTTGGTTCATCTTGCCCGCTCACGGAGCTACAGTCCCGGACAAAATTGTAATACAATACACAAAAGTACACTAGTGTTACACTGTGTTTCTCTCAAGTGTGAATGACCGCAACCGGTATATACTTCGTGCCAGTATGCCATATAGTCGCCTAGCATATAGTCGTCCATATCGCCAAGTACGTATTACTATTGATCAACTGTACATACCACTGTCCCTATCTATGATCAACTGTCCCTACCACTTATCACCTGTCCCTATCCCTGATCAACTGTTCCTTGCACTGATCACCTGTCCTAAGCACCGTTCAATTGTCCCTAGCACTGATCAACTGTCCCTGGCACTGATCAATTGTCCCTAGCACTGATCACCTGTCCTTAGCACTGATCAATTGTCCCCAGATATGATCTACTGTCCCTAACTATGATCAACTATCCCTAGCTATGATCATATCCCCCTAGCCATGATCAACTGTCCCTATCCATAATCAACTGTCCATAACACTGATCAACTGTCCCTAGCTATGACCGACTGTCCCAAGCTATGATCAACTGTCCTTAGCACTGATCAATTGTCCCTAACACGGATCAACTGTCCCCAGATATGATCTACTGTCCCTAACTATGATCAACTATCCCTAGCTATGATCATATTCCCCTAGCCATGATCAACTGTCCCTAGCCATAATCAACTGTCCCTAGCACTGATCAACTGTCCCTGGCACTGATCAATTGTCCCTAGCACTGATCACCTGTCCTTAGCACTGAACAATTGTCCCTAACACGGATCAACTGTCCCCAGATATGATCTACTGTCCCTAACTATGATCAACTATCCCTAGCTATGATCATATCCCCCTAGCCATGATCAACTGTCCCTAGCCATAATCAACTGTCCCTAGCACTGATCAATTGTCCCTCGCACTGATCAATTGTCCCTAGCACTGATCACCTGTCCTTAGCACTGATCAATTGTCCCTAACACGGATCAACTGTCCCCAGATATGATCTACTGTCCCTAACTATGATCAACTATCCCTAGCTATGATCATATCCCCCTAGCCATGATCAACTGTCCCTAGCCATAATCAACTGTCCCTGGCACTGATCAGTTGTCCCTAGCACTGATCACCTGTCCTTAGCACTGATCAATTGTCCCTAACACGGATCAACTGTCCCCAGATATGATCTACTGTCCCTAACTATGATCAACTATCCCTAGCTATGATCATATCCCCCTAGCCATGATCAACTGTCCCTAGCCATAATCAACTGTCCCTGGCACTGATCAGTTGTCCCTAGCACTGATCACCTGTCCTTAGCACTGATCAATTGTCCCTAACACGGATCAACTGTGCCCAGATTTGATCTACTGTCCCTAACTATGATCAACTATCCCTAGCTATGATCATGTCCCCCTAGCCATGATCAACTGTCCCTATCCATAATGAACTGTCCATAACACTGATCAACTGTCCCTAGCTATGATCGACTGTCCCAAGCTTTGATCAACAGTCCTTAGCACTGATCAATTGTCCCTAACACGGATCAATTGTCCCTAGCTATGATCTTCTGTCCCTAACTATGATCAACTGTCCCTAGCTATGATCATCTCTCCCTAGCCATGATCAACTGTCTCTAGCCATGATCATCTGTCCGTAACACTGATCAACTGTCTCTAGGTATGATCGACTGTCCCCAGCTATGATCAACTGTCCCTAGCTATTATCATCTCTCCCTAGCCATGATCAACTGTCCCTAGCACTTATCAACTGTCCGTAATACCTATCAACTGTCCCTAGCTATGATCTTCTGTCCCTAGCATTGGTCACTTGTCCCCAGTACTGATAAATTGTCCCCTAGCACTGATCAACTTTCCCTAACATTGATGGAGTCACAAACTCTCATGATTCGTCAACGCCGCTTTACGGACACTAGTTATGTGCGCACAGTCTATTTTTATTGTGACAATTATGTGCTAGTCGTAGACATCGTACCCTGTTCAAATAATGCCAGATTTCTACGCGTTGAAACGAATTGGTTACTAGCAAAGCAGAAGCAAAATTGCGTGATGTTTGGATTTCATCAGTTTGCCTTTTTTGTCGGCGTTTGTCCCTTGTACCCTGGCCCTTTAATAACGTTTTCTGCCTACTATTACAGTTTCACTTCCTTGGCTTTTTGCCGCAGTCATTACTCGTATCCTTCTTCTTCTTTGACGGCCTCGTAGTGTACATTTAAAGTTGAGAAGTTAAACATGCAATGACTTTCTTGTCGAAAGGTCTGCTGCAGTCTTTTATATCGTTAAAACATTGATTTGTTCAGGACATTTTTCTCAGTGTCGGCTTAATACAGACACCTGGATAATAATATTGACTAGGTTCCACTGTATCCTGCTATCTTGACCGAACAAGCTTGGTAAATAAAGGATTTACTATATGCTGTACTTCTCTCGTCTCGTTTTCCGTATGACAAATCCGCTTTGATGTCAAATCACTCTTTGTTTTAATTGTTGTATTTTCTGATTTCTGTTGCAAAATACATTCACTAAACTCGTCTAGATATTGTTCGTTTTGCTGTTTTCCGCCTCCTTTTGCGACTCCATTGCCGACATTACCCGAAAGTAATACCTCCAATATTGTAAATTGCGATTGTTTTGAGACCAACAGGAGAGTTTAACTATAAGTGCAAATCTCCCTAACTGTATTTCAAAAGAAACAAAAACGTCACTCTCACCAATAGGAAAACTCAGTAAGAACAGTTGATCAGTGCTAGGAACAGGTGATGAGTGCTAGGGTCAGTTGATCACTGCTAGGAACGGTTGATCAGTGCTTGGGACAGTTGATAAGTGCTAGGAACAGTGGATCAGTGGTAGGGACAGTTGATCAGTGGTAGGGACAGTTGGTCATAGCTAGGGACAGATGATCATGGTTAGGGAGAGATAATCATGGCTAGGGACAGTTGATCATTGTTAGGGACAGTCGATCATAGCTGGGACAGTTGATCAGAGTTACGGACAGTTGATCATGGCTAGGAAGAGATGATCATAGCTAGGGACAGTTGATCATAGTTAGGGACAGTAGATGATAGCTAGGGACAGTTGATTAGTGTTACGGACAGTTGATAAGTGCTAGGGAGAGATGATCATAGCTAGGGACAGTTGATCATAGTTAGGGACGGTAGATGATATCTAGGGACAGTTGATCAGTGTTACGGACAGATGATAAGTGCTGGGGACATTTGATCATGGTTAGGGAGAGATGATTATAGCTAGGGACAGTTGATCATAGCTTGGGACAGTAGATCATAACTAGGGACAGTTGATCAGTGTTACGGACAGTTGATTATGGCTAGGGACAGTTGATCATGGCTAGGGGGAGATGATCATAGGGACAGTTAATCATAGTTAGGGACAGAAGATCATAGCTAGGGACAGTTGATCAGTATTAAGGACAGTTGATAAGTGCTAGGGACAGTTGGTCATGGCTAGGGAGAGATGATAATAGCTAGGGACAGTTGATCATAGCTGGGGACAGTCGACCATAGCTAGGGACAGTTGATCAGTGTTATGGAAAGTAGATCATGGCTACGGAAAATTTTATTATGGCTAGGATCATAGCTAGGGACAGTTGGTCATAGCTGGGGACAGTAGATCATAACTAGGGACAGTTGATCAGTGTTACGGACAGTTGATCATGGCTAGGGGGAGATGATCATAGCTAGGGACAGTTGATCATAGTTAGGGACAGAAGATCATAGGTAGGGACAGTTGATCAGTATTAAGGACAGTTGATAAGTGCTATGGAAAGTTGATCATGGCTAGGGAGAGATGATAATAGCTAGGGACAGTTGATCATAGCTGGGAACAGTCGATCATAGCTAGGGACCGTTGATCAGTGTAACGGACAGCTGATCAAGGCTAGGGACAGTTGATCATGGCTAGGGGGAGATGATCATAGCTAGGGACAGTTGATCATAGTTAGGGACAGAAGATCATAGCTAGGGACAGTTAATCAGTATTAATGACAGTTGATAAGAGCTAGGGACAGTTGATCATGGCTAGGAAGAGATGATAATAGCTAGGGACAGTTGATCATAGCTGGGGACAGTCGATCATAGCTAGGGACAGTTGATCATGGCTAGGGACAGTTGATCATGGCTAGGGGGAGATGATCATAGCTAGGGACAGTTGATCATAGTTAGGTACAGAAGATCATAGCTAGGGACAGTTGATCAGTAGTAAGGGCAGTTGATAAGTGCTAGGGACAGTTGATCATGGCTAGGGAGGGATGATGATAGCTAGGGACAGTTGATCATAGCTGGAGACAGTCGATCATAGCTAGGGACAGTCGATCAGTGTTACGGACAGTCGATCATGGCTAGGGACGGTTTATTATGGCTAGGGAGAGATGATCATAGCTAGAGATAGTTGATCATAGTTAGGGACAGTAGATCATATCTGGGGACAGTTGATCCGTGTTAGGGACAATTGATCAGTGCTAAGAACAGGTGATCAGTGCTAGGGACAATTGATCAGTGCGAGGGGCAGTTGATCAGTGCTAGGGACAGTTGATTATGGCTAGGGACAGTTGATCATGGCTAGGGGGATATGATCATAGCTAGGGATAGTTGATCATAGTTAGGGACAGTAGATCATATCTGGGGACAGTTGATCCGTGTTAGGGACAATTGATCAGTGCTAAGGACAGGTGATCAGTGCTAGGGACAACTGATCAGTGCCAGGGACAGTTGATTATGGCTAGGGACAGTTGATCATGGCTAGGGGGATATGATCATAGCTAGGGATAGTTGATCATAGTTAGGGACAGTAGATCATATCTGGGGACAGTTGATCCATGTTAGGGACAATTGATCAGTGCTAAGGACAGGTGATCAGTGCTAGGGACAATTGATCAGTGCGAGGGACAATTGATCAGTGCTAGGGACAGTTGATTATGGCTAGGGACAGTTGATCATGGCTAGGGGGATATGATCATAGCTAGGGATAATTGATCATAGTTAGGGACAGTAGATCATATCTGGGGACAGTTGATCCGTGTTAGGGACAATTGATCAGTGCTAAGGACAGGTGATCAGTGCTAGGGACACTTGATCAGTGCCAGGGACAGTTGATCAGTGCTAGGGACAATTGATCGGTGCTTAGGACAGGTGATCAGTGCAAGGAACAGTTGATCAGGGATAGGGACAGGTGATAAGTGGTAGGGACAGTTGATCATAGATAGGGCCAGTGATATGTACAGTTGATCAGTAGTAATACGTACTTGGCGATATGGACGACTATATGCTAGGCGACTATATGGCATACTGGCACGAAGTATATACCCCGCAACCATTGTTTGACAATCCAGTTGGAATTGCTTATAACAATGTTTCGAGTACGCAGCTCATTGCAACACAATTGAATTTAAAGTATATACACTACCTCGGGTAACTTAAGTTTTGGAGCTTCCTCGGTTTTGACTGCTGATCCCTGCAAGACAGCTTTGGGACCCAGTAATTGAAATTCTTTGTCAGCTCGGGCTAGAATTCCTGATGTGGAATTAAAAACAGATTGAGATTCTTTTGCTCGAGGTGAACTTTTGTGATAGAAAAATCTCCACAATAAAAGGAAAAGAGCTTTTTCACGGTGAAATTCAGGAAGGTGGAACATCTCGTACAAATGGCATGTTGATCGTTTCCAGTCTTTCCCAGCGAGTAACGTCCAAGGGTCCCAAGATGGCGGCTTACGAGAGATTTCTATGCGCCAGCGATATTGTATTTAGCAGTTTCGACATCCGGGATATTTGCGCCATGTGGAGGAAAAAATGGCTGCCATGGTCGTCCTATCAAATGCCGTAAAAAACTGGGAAAAATCTGGCAAAGATGAAGTGTATGTTCGTTGAATTCTTTTGAGCATTTTCTAAAAATATCATCTTAACAGACCTCTCATTATTTGGCAGGTTTCGGTTGTGCAAGAACTGCGTTCGGAGCAAGGATGGAGAGCTGTCCGATTCCCACTTTCAGTGCGGAGAAAACGGTTTGTACTGTAGTTGCTGGTTATGTCAAACTGGTGCTGATGACTTCAATTGTGACTGGTTCTCTTTTAGATCTCAAACGTGTCATCTATGAAGTGTTTTGTCACGTCATTCAAGGCAACCTGAAGCATGACGATGTTGTGTCCCTGCTGTCTGATGTCGCGGTAAGGTCAAGGGCTAACACTTAGTTATAAGTCTAGGAAATCCTATGGACGCGATTGCATTTCGTGATTTATGGGCACGAGTGATGTTTTGAGAGTTCTCATGCATGAGCCGTAGGCGTGTGCAATTTCAGAACTTTCAAAACATCACGAGTGACCATAAATCACGAATGCATGAGCAAGTTCATACGGTTTTTTATTCATTATATACGTACTCAACAAAATCACTCCATCGCTTTGTTTCCATAGCAACTTCCGTATTGCACTCTTTAACCTATTTATGCATTTGTCATTGACCAATCAAAAACGTGATATTTTGTTGAGTATATAATAAGTATGCATATAATAAATTATTATTATTATTATTAATATCCGGTATCCTACTGGGCCAACTGTTTTTTAATATCCCATGAATGGCACACTAGACTGGAAACACTGATTACACGTAATTGACTGAAAAATAAACAAGTTGACCATTTTCTCCCTTCTTCAACATGGCAGGTGCCTTACATGTAGACATAATCTGTTATTATTGAATGTGATATTATTGAATGTAATATGGCAGAGTAAAAGTCTCACTCCCAGGAGTGGATGGGTTAATGAGTTAAAGGAGTAACCATTAAATTTTATTTCAGAAAAATTGAAGCACTCTAGGAGGAACTTGAACACCTTCAACCTAATCAGGTTGCAGAAGAAAAAAGGGGGTAGTTTCTAAAGAAACTGTGGTGCTGCATCGGTGGGGAAGTAGTACACAAAAATTTGGTTTTATCAACAGAGTTGATAATGTAAATTGACCACGGCACAGGGATTCTGAAAGCTGACGTTTTGAGCGTTAGCCCTTTGTCAGAGTGAAGACGAAGGGCTAATTCTCGAAATGTCAGTTTTTAGAATCCCTGTACGGTGGCCAATTTACATTATCAACTCCGTTGATAAAACCAAATTTTTGTGCAGAAGAGAAAGTTGATCCTAACAGAGCATACCTAAGGTTTTTTTCGTATCGTTTTGTCTTTCAGGAAGTCCACCCAGGAAGCTCATCTCTGCTAGCTGACCTATTCTGTATCTTGGGTACACAAGCTCTATCCAATTATTGCTGTTACTTTAAAATAACTTTTGTTGTTCTCTCAGCTGCTGACTTCAGTGTTTACGTGATTGTATTTGCTGTGTTTCTGCCCCCACTCTATGTATCCTATGGTTCCTGGTGTGTATTCATAATCCTACAGATGTGGAAAGTCAATGTGCTGAGGACAAGCCAAGCAGAGAAAGATTCCTGTCTCTTGTTGCAGCATCAGTGGTATGTTACTGATAATATATATTTTTTTGAGAGTAAATCCAGTTATATAGATTTAGCCAAGCCTAAAAGCAGAGCTGCTGGGATATTCAACCAACTGTACAAGAAGCTAACCTAGCTTGAGCCTGTGATCCAATCGAAAACCGGTACCTGGTCAGCGGTCAACAGTTGACTTCGATGGGCTCTAAACTTGAGCTCGCAATATGGTCACGTGATACTGGTCAGCAGATACCTTGTTTTGACAGGTGTCAATAATTGATCATAACATGGATGTCCAATATCAAGGATGTACACTGTAAATGGCTGTTATGTTGGGTGTATTGATGATGTTGGTGATGATGATGATGCAATATGCAATTTTATAATAAATGTATTGTTTCCATCTGCATTTTCTTGTTTCATTTAATGTCTTAACATGCACAAGCTTGGCTGGTGGTTAAAATGGTAGTCGCTAATGTCTAATAGTTTGTTATAGTATTGTAGTTTTAGTAGTGCTATCTGATCACTGAGTTTTCTTCCCATCTTAAACTAGCTGTCCTTAAGCAGGGGTTTCATTTAGGGCCGGACACCGAGCAAACTGACTGGCTGTGCACATAACTTTGCCTGGTTGCGTTCAACATTTCAACATCCTGACTGGTTTTTTTCAAATACAAAGACTAATTTTGAAAGTACAGTTTTGTCCTTTTATTGAACTGCTTTCTGTTGTCAAAATGTCACAATTTCATACGCTGCATTCAATTTCCTAAACCACATTAAACTCAGAATGAATCGCTCCGTAGTTACAGATTGCAAAAAGAATTGTACGCCATAAAAGACCACCTGAAATGTCCCAATGTTGCATTTTTTTGCTATGGCCGCCCAGAAAAGATTGCTGTCGATCGCTGATAATTTTTCTTTGCGAGTTGAATTGCCTCCAGCTGAGAAAAGGCCAAGATGTGAGTGCACTTTTTTTGTCACGGTAATGAATGAAATTTTCTTGTGGATATTGGTATCAAATCATTAAATTGTCTACAAAAGGTTTGATTTTTCTGTGGTTGAGGAACATTCAGAATGCAGGAAAACACATCTCTGCAACTTAAGAATTTCAACATTTTGTGGGGAAGGAGGGAAGGCCCTAAGGGCCTTCCGAATACTTTGCCTGGGTGTTAAACCCATATGCCCCCCCGCGCTTCAAACCTTAACAAAACCCCTTCCTAAGGACTGTGACCAGGGGCTAATCTGTACAAGTCACTGTTTGTCACACCTATATTAATTCTAATCATTTTCCACCTACTTACGAAGCTTGGGACAGTTCTGGTGACATTTGCATGTGCCTGATTTTAGGGAGTAGTTCCGGAAGCTCTGCTTAAAGAACGCCTGGATGTAGAAACATTGGATACATTAGGACTCATTCCATCGCAAAAAGCCTTCAATCAAAAATATGTCAGGACCAAGACCAAGCTATTGTGTGTATTCATGTTTTTACTTTGACATAAATATTTCTTAAATTAAAGTGCATCATAAATAAACTATAATATTTTATAGTGATACATGTAGAAGCGAGTACTGGAGTCAGTTCTTTTATTCACATACTTATTATTTATATTGTCCATGGAAGAATAAAATATGTAGCTGCATTCACAGTCAGTTCTTTGCTATGTTGAAAGTAATACTGGGTTATTTGCCGTTATGAAAATCTCTTGTTTCATAGCTTTCTACAGCTGATTCTTGTAGAATCACTTACTCAGGTAACATCCAATGGCTGAGTTGTTGGAAGCCCCTATATAATTGCAACATAATTATGTTGCTGTGGTAGCTACAGTTTGTACAGTTACCACGGTTGGTGTCAATTTGGTTTTCGATAGCCTTGGTATTAGTTGTCAAAGAAAAATTGTATTGAAGTAGTGTGTACTCAAATCCAAATTTAAATAAACATATGAAATTTAGGTTCTTAAAAAAAGTGTGCATTTAATTTTGAGGGGAATAGCACTAATTTTTCAAATCAGGAAAAAAATTCCTGAGAAAGTGGATAAATTTTCAGCTGACTTTAGAGATCCCCAAGAGCATTAATTTTTGATTGAATTCCCTTTTAGTTATAAGCAGCAAAAGTTTAATTTAGTGCGAGAAGAGAGTGAGGGTTATGCCAAACTGGTAACTGAACTGGGTCAAGAGATTAGCAGACATGTTACAAGCTCAAGGGCACTGGAAAATATCAAGTCATTGATAGGTTAGAAAAATGTTCTTTTTATCCAATAAATAACAATAGTTCTTCTAACTTAAGTAATTAATAGACCTAATCGGCTAACTCAATGTTGTACCCAATTCAAACCCTTTGGGAATAAAACATTTTGTTCCAGGTATTTCCATATCATTTAAATATGAATGCTACATTATCATGCAAATACAATACACAAAGAATCTTAATCCCTGGAGATTTGAATTGGGTACAACATTGAGTTAGCCAATTAGGTCCATTAATTTATTTATGGTTTTTTTTGGATATTAATTTCAAAAGAATCTGAATGGTTGAATAAAACTATTTGTTTTCGGGATCTCTATTATTGACTATTGAGCAAATGCAGTTAAAATGTACTCACAGAAAATAGCTTTGAGCCATAACCTTTCACCAGAAGCTCATGACCTTGAAACGTTTGACTCTTGTTCAGAGCTGGAGTTTTGTAGTTTAAAAATTTCCTTATTTGGATTCATTTTCCATTGCGTGCAGCTTCAATCTTATTTTTGCCCATATTTGGGCATAAAATTGGTGTGCAAAAATCCCCAGCTTTGTTCCAAGAAAAAGAGTTGCAAGTTACACGCTTCAACGTCATGCGCTTCTGCTTTCACTCAATGGAGTCTGGGTCATTACTTTTCTTCCTAGCAACAATTCTTGTAGCAAGTTTCAAGTGATTATTGTTTCTTTTTACGCAGGTCGGTTCAACTTGGACCCCAACAAGACTTTAGATGTTCTTCTTGACTCATTTGAATGTCGTATAGAATTAGAAGACTTCTTTCTTCCTCTGTTGAAGTCTTTCATGGAGAAATACGAATCATCGGCTCTTTGCCACATTATGGGATTCAAATTTCAGTTTTATAAGGTACCGTATGGTATTATACTGTTTCCTTATTCATGCCTCTAGTTCGATTAGAGTTGGAAACGAGGAGTTGGAGACGGTAGAAGTTTTCAAGTTGCTCGGAGTGCATGCTCAGAGAGACTTAAAGTGGAATACACACATAGATGAAATTGTAACTAAAGCAAGTAAGCGTCTCTGCTTCCTGCGCGCGTGTCGCAAAGCCAACTTACCCACCGAAGTTGGACTGACTACGTATATAACAAAAATTCGCATCACCCATCTGGGGAGGCATCCCAAACTATCTGGCTGAGGATCTACAGCGTATTCAAAATCGCTCTTTAGATATCTTAGGTCTAGCCAGAGAGACTGTGGAGCCCCTGGATGTAAGAAGGGACAGTCACACAGCACACGCTTTTAAGGAAATCTTAGATTCAGAAGGTCTCCATCCTTGCTGTAAATTTTAAATTTCAAGACCCCAATCGTACTCAACGGGTGCAAGTTCCCATTCCATGAACGAATAGGAACATGAACTCTTTCATACAGCGTGGGGCTAGATTGTTAGGAAACAAATCATAAAGCATAGTCTATATTTTATTTTTATTTTTTTTATTCTATTTATTTGATTATAATTATTATTTTATCCTTATTAATGATTTTAATTGTAATATTGTACATTTTAAAATTATTGTAAATTTGATGTAATTCTGTTTAACCAAAATCAAATAATAAAGCCTTATATAAATATTTCAAAAGATTTTGGGACGTGGGTTTTTAATGTTTTGGCATAGCAAGGGAGATATTGAAGATGAAAACAGCTCAGCAAATTCTTGCCTAATTTCTTTCCCAAATGCATTAAAAAAATTAACAATGGAAGTCCTTTCCAAAACATGTGCAGTTGTCGTAACTGTACATGTGCTGTTAAATAACCATGGGCACTGTTGTAGTTACAAGTTTTCTGCACTTCTGATGCTGTGTGTGCATGTACATTTTGTAAGTCTACGATTGGTGGAGTTCCTGGTTCAAAACTGTACTGTATTCTTGGTGCTGACCAAAAACAATTGCAGCATCTGGGGAGGATCTAGGGTGGAGTAGCATTTGGAATTGGACAATGGGAAGAAGGGTGTTCTCAGCCTCTAAATGTAGTTTTTATTCATATATTTACACTGCATCTCTTTCTTTTGTTTTACATGTATGTTGTTTGGTAATGTTAGCAGTTTGCATTTAAGCCAACCTTTGTACGTGCGTAGCTCCAGCAGAAGTGGCTGGCTTGGTGTGATGCCTTTAAAAAGTCTTAACCACCTAAGACGAAACATTTGCAAGGCCAAAAGGGACTTTGCCGAGTGCTGGAACATACAAATGTACATGTAGATATAGATGTTTGCATGCTGGATGGGACTGTGTTAAAGTAGTGTTTTGAACAAAATCAACAAGTTAAACTGTGTTGTCTTATTATTATCTTGCATCCATGCATATGTTGCTTATTGTAGGCCTGCATGGTTACTTGTACAGGTCCTGTAACTGTCTCAACTTCATTTGCCATTAGTTTATTTTTGATGGCTCTTCCCTTATAGGATCAGCCAGATTTGCCCACTCCTCACTCACTTTTCCATCTTGCTGCCCTTCTCATAAAGCACAAACTGCTGCAATTGGATGATCTTTATCTGCATGTGAGTGTACTTATATGATAAATTATTATGGTATATTTCTGTCATAACTTAACCCATGAGTAGCCCATGCTTCAGAGACTGATTTGGTCCCATTTTACATTGTAGTTACAGTATGATTATCAGGCAACTTAATATATTCACAAACTGTACATCAGACATCTATGGATTTATCTGATGTGAGTAGAGATGGTGCCCCTCCTGAGAAGGGAAAATGTCATACTGTAGTCTGTCACATTTTACATACATACATACATACTTAATTGACCGCTTTAGGGGCTTTTCAGGGCCAATGTAACACAACGAAACAACGAAACAGAACAACAACAACCGTTAACAATCCCAACTGGCCGGAGGCAAACCAGTTGGCTATTTACAAGTGCAGCTGGGAAGTTGAACCAGGGACTACCAGGAACAAATTCAACGAGTGGTCAGAGGGGGTCTTGAACCCGGGATCTCCAGATCTCAAGGCAAGCGCCCTAACCACTCGGCCACACTGCCTCACTCTGCCTTTTCCATTTTGTCGTTTCACAAATACACTGGAATGTGTGATGCGCATGCGTGTGAGGCACTCACTGCACATGTACTTTAGTTAATTATGTCTATTAAATTTGTGGAATTTTGTTTTTGTTGACATTTTATTGCCTGTATAACTTTGTTGTTTTTTTTTACTCAGACTACATGTAGCTTGTTTGCATTGAGAAAAATAAATAATGATATTGTTATTTTTGCTTTAAAGCTGAGCCCTTCAGATACTGACATTGTTGCTAGCAATGAAACGAGAATTGAAGATGCAAAGCAAGAAGCAAGAAAAATGAATGTTGCTGTGCTAGCTGTAAGTACATGTATGTTTTTATCATAATTATGACAGGTTTGGTTTTTAAAGAAATTGTTGCTGTGTCAGTGGAGTTTGTGAGTGTGTTACGCTCCAGCACTTGGCTAAGTAGCCTGATTTCTGGCTGTTTTACACGATTGTGGTCTCATTCACACAAAAGCCCTTCAAGCTAATCCTGCCAAGCCGACCACATGCTGGGAACGTCAGACCACAACACCGGGAACTCTGTCCCCTACTCTTTTCGAATAGTGTGTAGGATCTTTAACGTCCCACAGAGTTAATTAAAAAGGGCTGTGAGATGGGACCTATGGCTTATCCTCCTTATCCGGGGAGACTAGAAAGTCTAACCATTAATTTTGCAGTTGTAGTTACGATGGCAGCACTTTCTCCTCAGTTATTTTAAAGACCCCAAGTGTTGGTCCGGCCAAAGATTTGAACTTGCGACCTCCTGCACGGAAGTCCAGTGTGCTCTCAATTGAGCCAACCGGTCGGCGGTTAAGTGAAGCACAAGAATTTTTGTCATCAAAGAATCCTTGCATAATACAGTATGTTGTGGCTGAATTTTTTCTTGGTTTAAAATTGATTTTTTCCTCATCTGATATTCATTATAATGATCTGAAACAAAGGAAACAAAAAAATTGAACAAGTTGGAAAAAGTGTAAAATTGAGCCATAACAATTATCCATGAAACACATCAACATCAATGTTGACTACATTATCTAAAATGCATTATAATTATTACAATAATTTATTGTTGCTTTTTATGATCCAGGAAATAGCTGCTACAAGCAATGATGAAAACAGCAAGGACAATAATAAAGAAAATGATAAGCCAACCATTGTATGTATTCTGTCAAGTAAAATGTTTGGGCAAAGAGTTGCTTTCTCTTGCTATTTGCCATCTTAAAATTTGATCAAATTTAAAGTAAAGTCGAAGGCACTTTATTTTTCACTTGTACTGTAGTTTCATTGGAAGCCAACCATCCACCCTTTACCCCCATCTTCTGTCCATGCTCCATTTTATGGGTATTTGAACCTATAGCTACATGGATCAGGGGGAAGTTGGAACAGACATTGAGATCACTGAGGATCGAACTGGGGACCTCTTACTCAGAGATCTGGGTACTAACCAAGTGAGCTACGCCTTCTCCTGCCTGTGAACTCAAAGGTGTTGGCTCTGTCCAAAATTCTTAATTAAACAGCAATTTCAGGGTAAATCAAATTGGATGAAAATGTAGAATGGAATATTTGAATAGTTATTGGCTTTCTTTTTACATTATAAAAACAGAAGCTACAATTGTAGCATCATAACTTTAGTCTTGATTGGCATTTTCCCTTCAAAATGCGAGGCCTTCTGCAAGTTATTATTTTTGATTGCACAATGCTTGATCCTTTTTTTGTATCCTTTTTTTTATTTCTAAAAAAAAAAAAAGTATTGCATGTATCTGAAAGAGAAAACCACGATAGTTAAATATAGGACAATAAATTATAGAGGACAGAGATAAGTTGTTTAAAGTGTGGATAGAACTATCCAGTGTACAAGTCTCTGTCCAGGGGATAACTGGTTGTGCTTATCTCTTCTTCTTCTCTATCTTGTTACTAACCATGTAGTATAAAATGTACCTTGTGTTTTAAATGTTAGTCAAGGTTAAATTTCAAATTTTCTTGAATCTTCCTACCTAAATGAAGCATAGCTTGGTTAAGAAAAGAACAAATGCAAGCAGACTAGTCAATAAGTATATTCATTCTTGAGATTCCTGGCGAAGCATTGTTAAGTCATTCTTGGATGCATCCGCATGATAGAGATAGCCAATAAGTCTTTCGAATTTATCGTTCGGATTTGTTTCGCTTTTACAACGAAATACAGAATCATGAAGTCTAAGTGTTCGGGAACAGGAGTGTCTGGAAAATAGGGCAATATACTGTGACAAATGTGTTAGGTAAATATAATTCCTGGTTATGTGAGTAAATCCTAAGATCTTTGCACAAACTGAAACTTTTGAATCATCAGTGACTTATCCACTGAATAAAGTTTTAAGTCACTTAACACAGCACAAATTATGACCAGCTCCCAACATCAGTGGCTTTGTAGCTCAATTAGTTAGAGTGTTGCACCGGCATCGCAAGGTCATGAGTTCAAATACCGTTGAAATCCTGCATTTTCAGGCTTCTCTGCGCAATTGCTAAAATTGATTTCATAACTAACTGTGAGGGTCATACATCTAGCTTCACTTGATTTCATATCTGCAGTTCAATAGTGATTCATGTCATATAATAATTTTGTTCATTACTAGGAAGCGTCAGAATGTTCATTGTTGGGTTATGAATCTTAACTTTTTATGTGACACTCATTAATCTTCAAACCAGTTTGGCATCTGATCACGTCTGAAAGTAAATTTGTAAATTTGTGTTTTATGGAATGGATAACTGGATGGCAATTCTTGCAATTATTGCTAGAAAGAATGTGATATTAATTCTTCAAATGATTGTCCAAACATTACAGTAACATTGTACACTGTTCATGAATTTGTTTTCAGGTTCCAGATAATCAGAAATTTGGCATTTGTGAAGCATTGTTAATGGTTGGGGCATGGGATCATGCACAGACAATACTAGAAAGACTGCCACAATTTGCTGCTGTGTCACATCCTGCAATTGCTAGTGGTTTATGTAAACTTATTCATACAACAGTTGAACCGTTGTATCGGAGGTGGGTTTGTAGACATATCTATCTTACCGGTAATTGTAATTAAGATAAACAAACCCATAAGTCCATAGACTGGAGATGAAAACAACAATAATAGTAATAATAATAATAAAAATAATAATAATAATAATAATAATAATAATAAAATTATTATTATTATTATTATTATTATCATCATTATAATAAATTATAATCATTATAATTAAAATAATGGTAAAATTAACGCTATCCTTGGTAATTGAATAATATAGAGATTCACCTGGCATTCCACTGGCGTGAGTCTCTTATGCTTTATTCCCTTTATTATAGGCATCCATTTGTCAGAAATCCCTTTTCCGCTGTCTGTGGATGTTCTTAGACCCTGTGGCAGACCAAAATTTGCCTTGTGGCTGCGCTATTTCAGTGAAACTTCAAAACACTAAAAGACATCTTTCCATCAATGAAGACCAAAAAATAATGCTGTAGTTTTGTTACCAATAACCACTGAAGTGCACTGAAGCTGTTCTTTGTTGTTTGTGGCCAAGGACAAAAAGGATGGAAATGGATTGAAACTTGAAAAAAACTGGCCAGTTTTTTCAAATTTGGAGACAATGTCTTCAGAAAGTCACCAAAAATTAAACATGAATAGCTCTAAGTTGTGCTATAAGTTCATTTCATATCTTCTCAGTGAGTTGTCAGGAATGTTGTACATGTGTGCTAAAGTACTAATTCAGAGTTTTACCCAGTTTTGACCTAAAAACAGCAAATTTAGCAGGACGGTGCCCCTTCAAGTGTGTCTTTTTTTTTCAGGCATTCTTCTAAGGCAGCTCGTGGACGTCCCTATGTCCCAGTGGCAGGAGGGCCACCTCAGTGCAAAGCGTTTACAGATTTGCCGTATAGTGTTTTTCCCATGTTACTGCACCTTGGTCCACACCTTTCAACAGATCCAATTCTCATGGCTAAAATCCTGAGAATTGGTAAAGGCTTCATGAAAGATGTAAGCAGAATGTAGAAATCTTTGGTTGTTTATAGATGTAGTAATCGTCATTCGTGTTCTGTGGCCTTGTAAGGCTTTAGTGCTTTGTTGATTCCTTTAAACATTAATACAAATCATTGAAAACCATGATAACAACTATAACTAATGAGGAATCAGCTGAAAACAAACTGAGTTTACAACCTTACACTGTGCAGTTTTTTTACTTTCAAAGCTACAGTGTATTGCTGATGAACATATTTCTGTACACTTATTTTCTTAGCATCCAAATGTTTTTGAGGATAAAGAGCAGAGTTCTCCGCAGGTTTGAAGTTTTAAATCCTTTTTACCCTGGATCAAAAAACATGTTTGCTGTTCTTTTCTATGGTAGTGCCATTTCCAAGATACTTTATGCTCCATTTTGATAGCATAAACAACTGCTGTGGTGGTGTCATTCCAAAGTACACAATAGATTATAACATACATGTACTTAAAGGGAGTGGAGAGTCAAATTTCAGCACCATAAAACTTGTCATAAATTTATGTTAACTTGTTGCGATTTTCCCTCTAAATGGCTGCATGAGTTGCGAAAAAGTTGATGAAATGTGCAGCTGTTTACTCCATGGCTGAACTAATGAAAAGCATGGGTCTATCACCGAGATGACATCACAAAGCCATTTGTGATGTCATCTCAGGGATAGACTCAGGCTCCCCACTTATGTCCAGGTATACTCTGAATTAGATGCACACCCAAGTTTGATATCCCACATGAAGTGTCCCTTTAAGTCTAAGCATTTCCTACCTATTTCTAACAATAACGTTAGGGTTGTTAGCGTTGTTTTTAGGCCAGGGTAAATGCAGCAGCTTATCCTTACTTGAGGAGAAGTAGCATATTGGGGGACACTTCATGCTAGCTTATTGAAATCCATGTACTGTAGTTTTTCAGATACAAGGTGCACTGGGTTAGAAGATGCACCTCTAACCTTCAAACTTTATGGCATTTATGTCACAAGCTGAAAATCTCATCAAAACACTCGGTTATAAGACGCATTTCAAATTGAGGAATTTGGTTCCACTCATCCCTAGTTATGCTGTCTCAACTGAAGGTTGCGGTGTAAGTCAAGAAAAGTGGCAGAAGAAAATTCAACTAGAATTTAGAGAAAGAGCCTTTAAATCCTGCTGTTATCATGAACGTTGATTTGAGGCCACCATTTTGGAATCACAGGAAGGGGAAGACTGGGGCGAGTTTAACATACAAGATTGAAGACTCATCCCTGCACAATTGTTGTTGCAAGAAGATACTCGGCTATAAGACGGACCTTGAGTTTAGATCACATTATTATCAATATACGCGGCCAAATAGAAAATCGGCCTCTTCAAACAAAACACACGCTCAGCGGGCCGCAAAAGACTGACAGCGGGCTGCTAATGCATTATCAGCCCTACAGCTGATTGGTTCTTGCTTCATCATCCGATGGATTTTAACCAATTAGAGTAAGCCTAGTGTTGACGCGGGAAAACCATTCATTTGCGAAACTCCGGTTTTGAACTGCAGTTTTTTCAGTCGTCGAATCGTCACCGAGCAAAACCTGAAGTATTGGCTTGTATTATTAAAACTCGCATTCTTGATATCATTTGGCCTTGTTTATTGATAATAATGATAATGACATGACTTTTTGAGGGAATATTGTTTATTTGCACCCTTGTAGTGTCATTTGCGGCCCGAGCACAATATTCCCTTACTAAAATTTTGGAGCCAACAAGCAATTTCTTTGAGAAAAAAGTGCTGTGCCTTATAACCGAAAAAATTTAATTGCTTGCTTTTCTGGACATGTCTGAACCTCTCACAAGCTTGGCCTTGGGGCTAAATTTGACATTTCAATGTGAAAACTGCAGAATATTATTTTTTGGAATTTGAATAGATTTTTCTCCGCAAAGAAAAATGTACTACCCTGAAACTGACTTGTCTCATCTATGGTGGTCCAGAGTTTATCTCCTTTTTGCCAACTACAGTTACTGTAATTGCTGTCTTCTACGAGTTGTTTCTCTTAATACAGCTCTTTTCATTGGTTTGTTTGCGTATTAATAGCCTTGCAGCCTCCAAATTTAATGTCAACCATGCATTAACTTGCATGGTGTTCATCTTGATCATTTTTCTTTCCCTCCTGTGGATTTATGAAGAGCCTCATCTCACATTGAGTCATTGGGATGGTACTGTTTTCATAGGATTTTTGTGGTTTGTTTTAAGATTGAGAAAGTCTGGTGTGGATTGTTAACTCTGCTAGATGAAGTTCTGCTGCCTTCAATTTCATTACTCGAATGTAACTCCAGTTTAGCAGAAGAACTTTGGACCATGATGTGTCGCTTTCCTTATGAACTCAGGTCTGTGATCTACTTAATGTACATTTACATTTACAGTTGTTACAATAACTATATTAAAGCATTATTGCACTCTGTTGAATTTTCATTCATTTTGGGTAAATGTTGGGAAGTGCAGTCATATTTGCTGGATGGCCAGCCGGTGTTCTTCTCCTTGAGGA
>OX421450.1:3140000-3157500 GCA_949126865.1 Montipora capitata
GCAAATTAACGCAAATCAAATTCAAATGTTGGTTTTTGAAGAGAGGGGAAAACCGGAGCACCCGGGGAAAAACCTCTCGGTGCAGAGTAGAGAACCAACAACTTATGACGCCGACATTGGTGGGAGGCGAGTGCTCTCACCACTGCGCCATCCCTGCACCCCAAGCCTGCTTTGCCGTTTGTTATTTGCTGTAGTCAGCAGGCAAGAAATGAGCCAGAATCAAACAAGTTTCTTTGACTTTCGGCAAAACGGAAATTTAAGCCCGTTAGAAAGGAAAGGAAAGGAAGTTTATTTAAACACGAAGGCGTATAAAAAAAATTATATACTGAATGAACGCACTAAATTTCTCTACTGAATGAAAGAAATGTATAAATTTGAATTGCGGGTTTTAGAGAAAATAGAGAAGTTATCCTTGCATTTATCTAGACAATTTAAGCAATTGTCTCTCATAGACGCCTGAAAAAAAAAACACTGGGTGGTTTCAACGGGTTTCGAAATTGTCTAGATAAGTGCGAAGATCACGTCTCTATTTCGTAAATTCCTCTTCTGTAGAAATTCGGTGGAAATTTGGTTGATAACAAGTTTATCCTTGTGCGAGGGGGCTCGAAATCATTGTAGCTCTTTACAATTTTCACGCTGTAGGGAGGATACTTCGGTCAGATTAGAAACACAAAGAAGTCTTCTCAGCGACTCCGCGACACACTGTTAGAAGGAAAGCTAGATCTTCCTCTTTGTCTCCTGATGGCTCAGCAGAGGAATGGAATTGTGTTTTTTGAAGATTCGGAGCGACATCTGAAACTTGTGGGAAAACTATATGACCAGGTAAAGTTGCAAGATATTTACCTCTTACCACCGAATTCGAGGGTTGTACTGTGATTTACGGCTCGCCTTTTTTCCAGTCAATTTTTGCATTCTAGTAGTAAAGTGATCTGAAAAAAAAAAAAAAGAAAAAAAAAAGAAAGAGCCGTAAGTCACAGTACGGTTCGAGAAAGCGAGGTCAGCAAGGTATTTGTTTATATCCTCTCCAGATCTATAATCAAACAACTAAAACAAAGTAGCAAGCCTTTTTGCAGAATTCATACTCTAATGACGCCAAACTCAGTTATCCTTCTTCCCAAAAGAATGCGTTGCGCATTGTTCTAAAACAATGGATTCGCGGTTTTAGCGGTTATGTATCGAGTTAAAAAGCTCCAAGGAAGTTTGAGAAGCAGTCGAGAAATAAGGAATAATATCGGCTTTATTCGAGATGTGTAGTGCAGAGTTGGGGACTATAACAAATCTCATATAGCGATAATGGAACAATTAGTTTATTGAATTTCATTCACTTTAAACGCTTTTCCAATTTTTACAAAACGACGGGGAGTTGTTTCCAATTTCACAGAACGACCAACGCGGTCTGTTTCCATATAAGCTCATTTGATATCCAAGATTGACTTAGCCAATCATGACGCTTGAAACGCACAATTCGAGAAGGAAAATATAATAACAGATGTTAATTGGCATTCAATTTGTTTCTCTTTAGTGTCAAGATACTTTGGTGCAATTTGGAGGTTTTCTTGCCACTCAGTTATCAGCTGAGGAGTACGAATCACATCTGCCATCGCTGGATGTCTTGGGCCAGTCGTATCATTTAACCCCTGATGCTGCATTTTTCCTTTCAAGACCCATGTTTGTCCATCAAATAGAGGTGAGTGCTTGATAGAGCGGTTTTCATTGTTTAAAGTAATTTATCGCTTGCTTCGGGGCTTGGTGATTGGTTTAAGAAATCTCACACAACATTGATTTTCGCAGCCAATCGGAAGGGAAAGCTAAAGCAGTAATCGTGATTGGCTCGCTGGCATTTTCACGCCCTTATCACGGGCTGCACGTATTTGCTTTGCGCCGGTGATGATTGGCTCAATTGATTGCCTTTGTCTCTGGTGGAGTGACGTTGAAGTTGGGAAGAAAGGCAAGGGGACACTTTATGACGCTTACTAAAACCGACGTGCATCTGATTACGTATGTGCACTTGTGGATATATCCGTATTGTGATTGGTCGGAATGATTACATGACTGGTTTATTTGTAGTTGTCCGATTAACAGATGGTGGCGATCTGTACTTGGAAAAAAAAAACGTAGCCTCGACAATTCGTCAGTTGTCCAAAGAAAGGGAAAATCAACAGCGTTTTAGAAGGAACGGACAGCGACCAGAACTGCACCTTTCTCTCTCTCCTGCGAAGTGCTTGTTAGCGTTCGTAACGGCAATGAGCATTTCAAGACTTCACATTCTCTCCTCATTTGAAATATATTCACTTTCAAATTTTCTGGCCCTAGTTGTTCAAACGATGGATAGCGCTATCCACCGGATAAATCACTATCCACTGGATAGCGCAATTGGTTTCGCTATTACTTATCCACTGGATGGTGATTTATCCGGTGGATAGCGTTTATTCGCCTTTTGAGCAAATGGGGCCTGTACTTCACTCTTTTTGCGTTTGTGTTTCTGGCAGACCAAGTATGAGGATTTGAAGAAGGCCATCGAAACTCCTAAGGGAAAGCAACTTCAGCAAAAAGTGAGTCGAGCGGAAAGAAAAAGAAAATAAAACAGTTACAAGTTTGTTACATTGTCTCCAATTTTTTCCGTTTTGTTTTTCTCAGCAAATCTTGCAGTGTTATGTCGATGCTGTGAATGTTGTAATGGACCCGGTGTTTCAAAGCGCACGGCTCTTACAAGCGCCGAAAGTTTGGAATAGCATCAGGTAAAAGTGGCATTAACAGTTGTGTTGAACTGACCTGTTTTGCTAACAGGCAATGTAAGAATTGTTGCCGGCAACGGCCCAACGAGTATCACCATAACCCATTTTAAGGGCCTAGTTCCTAGAAGTCTTTATCAAAAGCTGTTCAAGCTGAAGAACGCTTAAAGCGTTTGGTTCTTGTTGAATGCGGACTCTAATTTATCTCAGCCACCAAAATTCTACATGAGGACTTCAGTTCTTCTTAAGGTGGCGTCCTATTCTTTCTTCTAACGTTGTCTGTCTTTTGCCTTGTGTTTCAACAGCCCTCAGCTGTACGTTACTTTCTGGGCGTTATCTATGTTTGATCTTTACGTGCCATCTGAGCGGTACGAACAAGAGCTAAACAAATTGAGACAACAGCTTACGCAATTAGAAGACAACAAAGATATGGTATGTTTTTTTTTTCCATTCTCAGTAAGCATGAGAGCACTTTGTAGGGAAAAAAAAACACCAGTGTACTTCGCTGGAAGGACATGACCTTTTGTATCTGTACAAGTCTTATTAGCCTCGTAGTTTCTTAGTTTCCCTCGCAATGTGGCTTTTCTCTCAAAAATTGTTCCTCAATCATTATAGTTGTTCAAAATGGACTATTGTTGTAATCTATAACTTGCCGGTAAACTTCAAGTTAGAAACTTTACGCTCGGTTGCAAGTAGGACCTTGCGTCGACTTTTCAAAATTTTCTTCATACCATTTTTAGCCAGTAAGCAAGAAAAAAAAGGAGAAGGAAAGATGCTCGCTTTTGGCTGAAAAGTTGAAAGAAGAACTCAGACAACAAGAGGAACGTAGCCAGAGAGTGATGGCATCCCTGAAAAACGAGAGAGATACTTGGCTGCCAGCTAGTAAGTTATTCCGGGGTCATTAACAATTCTATTCTGAATATTAGGAAAAGCATCGACCATTCAGAGAAATTGTTCATTGTACATTCCATCATTGTGAGCTGTGTTTCTAGATATCGGTTGCGAACCATCTGTACGAGTGCTCAGAACCAGAAACATGTACTGTAGTCACACTTAGAGAAGTAGTCAGGTTGATAATATGTTGTATCTACTTTACAACATATAAATAGCAAAGTCGACTACGGACAAGGGGGAGTTAAAGCCTTTTTTCTAACTAGGGACTAAAGCCGATGATACGCCCAAGCAACATACACTCCACACAGATGCACTGACTCGTCGTTTTCCCTTTTGAATCCCAAGAGTGATCGATATAAATTTTCTCCTCACGTGCTAAATATGTTGTTAAACAGACTGGTGACGAGAATGTAGAAATTTATCATTTGGGTTTTTTATGTCTAGATATATCATCAAATAAACCATTTTGAAATTCTCATGGCTGGGCTGGATCTAGCATGAAATGGAGGCTAATGCGGGCAAATTAACTTGTGTGTGAAAAGATTTTCCCGCCTTAGCTTCCATTTCATGCTAGATCCAGTCCAGCCGTGCAAATTCGAAAATGGTCTATTCCCAAAAATGACATGAAAAGTACTGTATGGCAGTCAGTAAGGAGAATTAACATTCAAATCTTGGGAGTGACAGAGTTAAAGGGGCTAGGTCACGCAATTTTAGGCAATTTCAGTACTGATCGAATGTTCATAGAATTGACTAAAATATCAAAATAACTGTTCAAAACTATAGAGGAACTCTAACAAAACACAGGGAAGTCAAGAAGGGACATGGATGGACAAAACTGGAGAGGATTGAAATGGATTGAATTCGGGTAAATTTGAAAAACGTCGGCCCACCTTTTTTCAAATTTATATCAGTCTATATCAACATGTCATTTACACAGCTGGAAAATCATTCTCAGTTGTTATGAGGCCGTGATTTTGCAAATGAAAGACTCTTGCTCTACCAATTTGACGTTTAGAGCTCATAATTAACAAAATTAAACAAAATTACCTAAAATAGCGTGACCTAGCCCCTTTAATTTGTGTCCTTTGTACTACAAAGGAACTAATGATCAACAGGCAAGTGAGTTTGCGTATGTTTCTTGCTCTTAGGTTCGCGTCGCTAATGAGGACCAGGCGGAAAAAGATCATTCTAAAGCCATGATTTTTAACTTATCATTTTCTTTACCCTTGCAAACTTTGCCTTGATTTCCTAGTGTTCTTTGCAGAACACGATGACGTAACAATTGAGCAAGGGTTGCTCTTTTGAGAGTTTTGCTTGACTGTTTCTGGCTCAGTTACCCGATCTTTGAATGAAAACGAGTGTCCTTGAGTAGTATCAGATTCTCAGTATAAATTATATAAACATTATTGCTATGCATTCAGGCTAAGAAAGCTTCGATGTTTTTTCTTAGAAGCGACAAAGAGTGAGACCATTACGCAGTTTCTTCAACTATGTATGTTTCCAAGATGTGTGTTCACTGCCAGTGATGCTGTGTATTGTGCTAAGTTTGTTCACATGCTGCACAATCTTAAAACGCCGAACTTTTCGACGCTACTTTGCTTTGACAGAGTGAGTAATGTAAAACTTTCTTCCGAGGTTTCTTAAAAAAAATTAAAGACTCCACATTAGGAATGATATTTATCGATGGTGGCCCGGACATAGTCGAGAAAAATTCAGTAACTTCAAGAGCAGCCGTCGAGCACACGACCATCTGATTACTACAACCCTAGCCAAACCGTTTTGGGACATCCCCCCTCTCATTCCTGCTTTTTTGATAGATTTCTTCAGAGAGATGTCTAATTGCGACCCAAAACTACAGCCTGGCGAATTTTCACCCCCCCCCCCCCCCTAAAAAAAGGTGTTGTAGACGATGCCTTGCACAACATTTACCATAGGTGTTTTATTTGTAAACTGTATTTGATTTTTCAGTTTTGTGTTATTGTATTTTATTGTAGGTGTTTTCGGATATTTCATATACTGTGGCCAGTTGTACGGAAAATGAAGCCAGTAGATATGGTAAGTAGGAAATCGTATGTGAAATACCGTAGGAGTGAGTTGCTCGTGAAAGGTTCCAGCGACTAGTTTTGTAGATATTGATATGTCGAGAATTATGTCCGATAATGATGACGATCATCGGAACATTTTAGTTGTTGAGGATCGCGCGAAATTTCTTACGAAAATGTATATATTTCCCTCAAACAGCAAAAACGGAAACTTGCGGGAAAACAAAGTTAAAACAAAACAGAAAATGATGTTACAAACCGCCAACTTTGGTTGAACCAAGTTTGTTGCATTAAACTTTTGAGAACTTAACAATAAGCGCAAGAAGTTTAACACGACAACGTTTCGATGTCGTTATGACATCACGACAGAAAAAACGTAAATATCTAAATTATAAATTAGTTTGTCAAATTAACTCAATGAAAACAATCCTTTACTTCAGCAGCATAGTTTGTTTCACAGTTTTACTGCATTGAACATGAACTTTTCAACAAACAACAACAACAATATTTATTACAACACTTCACATCAGGATTAACTAGTACAAGTCCCACCCAAAAATAGCATGATTGTCTTACCGTAGGCAGTCTTCTGTACTCCTCGAATGAATTGAGCTGAATTTGGCTGACTTCTCAGATTTGCAACTTTGTAGCATGCCGCCTAGTGCCTTAATAACCGTATTGGCTTTTACTGTCGCTGCTCTCTTTTGAAATGCACTGTTGATGTACAATAACAATTCGCTCGTTCAATTTCTCGTTTTGCCTTCCACGTCCACGTCACTCCCAGCAATTCCCCTTGAGGAGGAAGTTTCTAAGTTTCTACCGCCGATTTTCCAGCTGATTTTAAACCTCACAAAGTGTAGGCAAGGCTAAAATTCTACACAAAATCCTCAGCTCGTCGTCGATCGACTTTAATTTCGGCTGTATTTCCGCCACTTTCTCGAGTCCGGTGTTCGTTCCTCCTCGAGAGCTCCTCGTGAAAGGAGCCCGTCGAAGCATCGAGCCTACGCAACATTAAGCGCCGGAAAATCGTTATTGGGAGTTGCCTCGTGTCTGTAACTTGTCAAATGTTGTTCTTTGATAATTCTTTTCATTTTTAGGTCGCTTTTTGTGTTCAATGTTGGAAATAGTTATGAGGTGGCATGGCGATAAGAAAACTTATGAGAAGGTACAGCATTTGGGATAATCAAAGCACGGTCAATGTAAATGTCGTAATTTTCACAGAAATGAAAACTTAAGCCTATTTGGTCAAATGCTCATACGCGAGGAACCTGGTACGAGTGCTTTAACTGGACAGACACCGCCAGACGTAGCAGGTTTTGTGCTCATGCTGTGTTTCGTTTTCACACAACGCAAGCATAAAGGAAAAAATTGATCCTTGCGCCTGTGGTTATGCCTGCGTCAACCCCGTTTTGACGGTAAAATAACCGCTCTTATGCTTTGCGCTTGTGCAAGGCAGTGTGGCCGAGTGGTTAGGGTGCTTGCCTTGAGATCCGGGGATGCCCGGGTTCAAGACCCGTTCTGACCACTCGTTGAATTTGTTCCTGGTAGTCCCTGATTCAACTTCCCAGCTGCACTTGTAAATAAATGAATGAAGGGGTAGTTTCTAAAGAAACTGTGGTGCTGCGTCGGTGGGGAAGTAGTATACAAAAATTTGGTTTTATCAACGGAGTTGATAAATGTAAATTGGCCACCGTACAGAGATTCTAAAAGCTGACGTTTCGAGCGTTAGCCCTTCGTCAGAGCGAATCGAGGGATTATGGGTTACCTGTAGTTTTTATAGTAGAGTAGGAGCTACGCTATTGGTGGTAACATGGCAACGTAAATAGCCAACTGGTTTGTCTCTGGCCAGTTGGGATTCTTAACAGTTGTTGTTATTCTGTTCCGTTGTTTCGTTGTGTTTCATTGGCCCTGAAAAGCCCCTATGGGGAGCGGTCAATTAAGTATGTATTGTATTGTATTGTACGTCACTAGCAGAAACCAAGCAATAACGGACAGAGTGCTTTTGCATTTTTTGCTACATTCGTCCACGGTTGATTGACATTTGATCCTCATGTGCTTATGCAACCGCGTCTGTTATAGCGCGTCTTCGCTTTGCTGCATAGAATTTCATTTGACAAAGTTTTCTTTGCTTGACAGGAATGCGGTAGCTACCCAGGATTTGTGACAGTCTTGAGAGCTACAAACAACGACAAGGCTGATCATTTAGATTATGAGAATTATCGACATGTCTGTCACAAGTGGCAGTACAAACTGACAAAGGTGTGCTTTGTTTTTTTTGTTGTTGTTGTATATGTGTACTATTTGTTTGAGTCATTGGTTTTTTGCGACTAGGAGTTCGTTTTCTCCAGCTCTCATTGGGTTGAGTGAGAAGAGCTTTTGGTTAGTAGTGATTATTTAAACCGTATTCATTTCTGAGTTCAAAGGCGAAACCGAGTACAAGCGTTTCTGATGGTACTGAGTAAGTGTAAAGTTACTTAATTACAACTACGTTTTAATATGGAAAATAATAATAATAATAATAATAATAATAATAATAATAATAATAATAATAATAATAATAATAATATCTAATTCACTTCAGAGTCAGATACATCACGAGATGCACCAAATTCGACGCACGCCGATTTTGATAACCTTCAGTATTCCTTCACCTGTCTCCTGAATATCATTTTTGTCGACAAATGCAAGCAATAGATTTGACCAAAATAGTAAGGTACTACTGCAATATGCCATTTCCGAGTTGCTGTTTGCATCTGGTTCAAAGCGATTCTTGGTGCTCAACCATTCAAGCGATCATGAATTTGATTTGCATGAAAAATACACCACTCATTTCCATTTGTATAGTTGTGCACCAGGACTCGCTTTGAAACTGAGGCAAACAGCAACTCGGAAATGGGCTAGTTGCTTGGCAACGGGGGAAAGGACAACTCAAAAATCGAAGTACCAGACAGGATACGAGCCCACCAATTCGAACACCGGTAGAATGTTCTACTCATTTAGCTGCAAGAATTCCTGGGGAGCCCGCTTACCTGGGTTCTTGTGGTCTGCGGTCTCGACATTGTCATGCGCCAAATGTGTAAAGATGGTAACGTACAAATCCTGGCCATAACCTGTTGTGATATACTAATTTGCACTCATGTTCCGTTCGGTAGATTCCTTCGTTCAATTCTCACCCACAGCTACCTACACCCTTGTGAACTTTCCAGTTTTCCTAACAATGTTGAAGGCCGTACCTTGCACAGCATTTTTCATAAGTGCCTTACCGCTAAGGCCCAACATTGTTCGGTAGGGTGGGTGAGGAAACGGGGATATCAGCAGAAAATTGTTTTTTGAAAAAAGTCAAGGTGCTCAAAATGTTTTAGGACTGTAGTTGATTTGCAATGGGCGAAAGGACAACCGAAAAGTCTGAGTCCCCGACAGGATGGCGAGAATTGCTTGTGTTTTTCTCACAGGCGCATTGCACCATATATCACCTTTAGCTGCAGATGTAACTAAAGTGTAACTTCTCTCCGAAAGTATAAACGCAAACGGTGAATCTGAACAACCCCAACCCCAAAGATTAAAAACAGCCCTTTCCCCAACGCTGTACTGTTGTAAATAGGTGGACGTGATTTGACCAAAAGGGATACGTACCAAGTGATGTTTTTCCCAAATTCGGCGTGCATAGGGAAAGGTCAATTTCAAGACGAAAACACGTTTAAGACCTGGTCCTTAGGCTCGCGTCGAACAACAGACTTAAGTGAGCACAGAAACGGATTGAAATTCTCGCGTTGGGCATCTATCGGACCAAAGGGAACGTGTCCCGTTTAAGTCAAATTTGTTGTTGTTTCTTTTATTCTAGGCCCTTGTAGTCTGTTTAGAATCCAAAGATTATACGCAGATTCGAAATACAATCATGGTTTTAACAAAGGTATGTACCCACAGGCTATTTTAAAGAACCCTTTTTTTTTTTTTCAGTCATACTAAGCTGGTTAAGTAGTTTGAGAACTAAACGACCTCCTGGTCTTTTCGCAGATTTTGCCTTATTATCCCAAAGTTTTAAATCTTGGCCAAGCTTTGGAAAGGAGAATCGACAAGATTTGCGAAGAAGAAAAGGAGAAGCGACAGGATATTTATGTTCTCGCCTTGGGGTAAGTTGCTTGGTTCTTTATTGAGTCCTGTCCGTTGATATTTTGAGACGGGACGAAAGGAGATTGAACTTTGATTCGAAACATTTCTGTTAAACGTGTGTTCGCGTTGCCTTCGAAAAGCGCAAGGAATATCTGCCTCTTGAGATCTACCTACTAGCTGATGATGATGATGATGATGATGATGATGATGATAGGGGAGGTGGGTGGTGTGGGGAGGGAAATGAGGATAACAACAGCAGTAAGAATAACAGAACCTAACAGCTATCGGCTAATCAGAATCTCTAGTACAGCGAGCGACGCAGCTCAACAGCACATGTAAGGCGCCTCTGGCAGCGGCTAAATGGTCCACGCACGACGTTGAAGCACAGCTGCTACTTGGTAGAATATTCCTCTTGTTACATGGTGCCGGGTTTTCGTTGAGGGATATAGGAAAACCAACACAAACTCAGCCAACCTCTGGCGTAATCCAGTGCTCTTATCAGTGTTTCCTTTATTTCTTTGTCAGTAACACCCGATTTAAAGAGCTGACAGATTCACCATCTAAATGTTTTCACTTCAGGTATGCTGGTCGTTTAAAGGCGAAAAAGCGAGACATGGTTGTGGAAAGCGAGTTTCATCACAAAGAAAAGGTAGTTAACTTTGCTGACTGCGACAGTAAATTGGTTTTACGGCTTTCTTTAGCAGACCAAAAGTTTCCAATTAGTTTGAGAGTGTAAGCGATTTTCATTTCCAGCCTCCCCCGGCAGCTACACCGCCAACGAGCCAGAATGAGGCTGTGACAGTGAAGCAAGAGAAAACGGTGAGTTTATTCCCGAAGAAAACACTAGTTTCATTTGTTGAAGACACGGATTAACGAGGAAAAAGGAACTTAAAAAAAAAACAACAATACCAGCCAAAGAAACATGTTCGTTAACCATCGGAGTAACTATAGCTTTTCCTTTTAGGAGACGCAGGCTAATTCGTCTGTGACCACTGAGCCGACAAGTAAGGCAACGAAGAATGCGGATCCCGAAGTGAAACCCAAGGCCACAGGTTGGGGTCTTGTTTATTTGTCTTTATGCACTCTGTATTTTCCTGACCTTGTGATGTCTGGATGCCTCGGACCGACCCAAGGCTCTGGGGAACTCTGTGTAGGAGAACATGCGCCGTGAGATTCTTGTAGCCAACAATTGGCTATTTGAACCTTAACGGCGCCTGCTCACTCCTCGTGACTAACGCAAATGCACCAATTAGAGACGCGTTTGATTGTTCTTCACGAAAACCAATGAAGAGACACATTGTTTCAGGGTTCCCCAGAGCTCTTCTCTCCCTCAGTCAAGAGAAGAGCTCTGGGGTCGAGATTGAGGGCCCCTTACTGCTTCGTTTGGAACAACGCAATGAAATCGCCACGAACTATCATTAAAAACTTGCACAAAACTTGTAATGGGTAAACAACACAAAGATCACTTAGTTACGCTTAGTTAAGAATTGTGAGTTACGCTTAGTTAAGAATTGTGAGAAATTCTGCCAAAATCTATCACCAAATCAGATATAAAGACCTGCTGCGCCGGAGAAGTTGGGACTGTGTGATGGTGTGAATCGGACCAATATTTGGTATTATACCAGATTCTGTCACGGTTGTTTTTAAGACTAAGGTATTGTTTCTGTTGTTGGGTTTAGGAGCTTCTACATGACCCTTCCGATGTAACGAAACGCTCTGATGTATTTCAAAACCATTTTACTTGTTTTCACAGTGAGTATCAAGAAAGAGCCAGACAGTTCGAAATCATCAAGGTACGTAATACTCAATATCCCACTTTCAATATATATGGGTTATTGACCAAGCTTGTTCGGTTAAGATGGCTGGATATTGGCCAAGTTCTTTTTTTGCGTGTTTATGGACCGAGACGAAGTCAAGGGGCATCATCTCGAAGCTCTTGGGAAGTATAAGGATTTGTATGAGTTAATTCCCCAGAGCCTCGAGATGATGCCTTCTGTTTAGGACTGAATTTTAATTTATCGAAAGTGGGCTTTTCTTTCTCAGAAAACAGAAAGTGTTTATTTGAGGAATACAATTGTTTATGAGTAAACTAATTCTCATTTTCTTAAATTGCAGTCCTAGTATGACCAAAAGCGACAGTGCGCCTTCCTCTCAGAAAGAAACTTCTGGTAAATCTGCCGCGGGATCCTCTAGTGGTAAACCATCTGGCACAAGTACCCCCAGCAGTACGTCTTCCTCCAGGACAGGTCAGGGCGATTCGCCAAGCAGGAGTAATGCCTCTAACAACAAGTACGACAACTGATACCTTTGGTTGTGAATGTGACAGCAAATCGGTGATACTAATGAGCCTTTTCAAATGCCACAGACTTGACATTGCAAATATCCATACACATATGATATCTGTCGAGTATTGGTCGGAAGGGAGCTGAGAGACGCTAACATTCGGTTATAACTGGGTTATAAAGGGTTCTTTACAACCGGAAAGACATTTTAAAAGTTGATTTTTCTAGTGTCATTCCTGTGGTTTTTTGGAAGGCTGGCAAGTGACCTGTTGCTGTGTGAATGTCATTTACTCATTTGACTCAAACTTTTACCACTGATGTTGTAGCATGAAATTTCGTGTCGATTATGTCTCAGATCTCTAACAACAGGCAACAGTTCCAGTCAACCCGTGTCCAAAGTTTCCTCTTCCTCCATTGCCAACTCCAAAACAACAAAAACCTCTTCCGCAGTCAAAACGGAAAGCAACACTAACGGAAATGATGCCGTACCCACAAGCAAAAAGACTGACAGCAGGTCTGTGATTGAATTATGTTATACCCTGTTCTACCTAACCTGCGATCAGGCGTACTTTTTGTTTAGACGTGGTGCGAAAAGCGCGCCTGTCTAAAGAAAAGTAGGCCTGATCGCAGCTTACGTTCTACCGCAAAAGAGGAGCTGTGGCCGGCCCAATAGTTGAGACGTTGGATTTGAATGCGCATGCGCTGGGTCCAGACCCCGCTCTGTTTACTGGATTTGCCTTTTGACGATCCCAAAAAAAATTCTACTTCATTTTGCTTTGTAAATCATTTAGTAACGTTCTGGTTGTCTCAGGCCAGTCGAGGTTTCTTTGAATCGTTGGGTTGAAAACTAGACCACGCGCATGTTTTTCCTTAACTTCGAACCGGCGTATTCCATTAACAACTCCTTTTTTTCACCTGCTCGACTCGGTATTTGTGTGTCCTCTGTCTTTACAAATCTACTTAAAAATCTCTTGTCTTTTGATCATTAAGTTCTAAGATCATTCTAAGATCATTAAGTGCAGGGATGGCGCAGTGGTGAGAGCACTTGCCTCCCACCAATCTGGCCCGGGCTCGATTCCCAGATCCGGCGTCATATGTGGGTTTGAGTTTGTTGGTTCTCTACTCTGCTTCGAGAGCTTTTCTCCGGGTACTCCGGTTTCCCCTCTCCTCAAAAACCAACATTTTGACTTGATTGTGTTAATTGTTAATTTCAGTTTACAGTGTCCCCAATTAGTGCTCCAGCGCTAGAACGACCAGACACTTAAATAAAGTTCCTTTCCTTTCCTTTTTCTATTCACGTTTTCTGTAATCCCCATTTGTGCGAGGTAAAATAATATGTAGATGTAGCCAAGGTAAAAGCGGAGCTCCCGGGTCAGTTATTCTTTGAATAAATTAACCTGGTTTGAGCCTGCGATCCAATCGAAACCCTGTACCTAGTCAGCGGTGAACGTAAGCAGCTGATCTCGATGAGCTTTAAACTTGAGCCCGCTATACGGTCACGTGATGCTGGTCACATCGGCATACATGGAGGGGTGGACGTACGGTCACCCAAACTAAATTTTCTCGCACAGACGGGTTATTTTCTTACTAATGGTGCTCCGGGGCGCGCGGAGCTCCACTAAACATCGACTTGACTTGAGATTATATTCATATAGAGATTATATTCATATAGAGTTATGCGCTCTATAAGTTTTAAAGATTATTAAAGTTAATGCTCGGTTTTACTCGGAGTGTATTTTATTTTCAGCAAACAGAAGGTGAAGGATAAGGAGAAAGAAAAGGAAAAAGATAAAGATGCTAATGAAAAACCCAAGGAGAAGGTTAAAGCAGAAAAAACAGAGAAGGTCAAAGAACAGAAAAGCAAAGAGAAAGAGAAAGAAAAAGAGCGAAGCAAAAGCAAAGAAAAAGAAGGCAAAGACAAAGTGAAGGAACGCACGAAAGATAAAGACAGGGAACGATCCGGCGTGAAAAGCAAACATTCATCACCAGCGGTTCCTGAATCTCCTAGAGATGGCGAATACGAAAAAGGTGAGTGCCTCCTTCCCCCGCAAAGCAGTGGTTTGCCTCATTGGTATCTTTTAGCTAAAACAGGGCCCGCGGACACCATTTTTAAGTGGTGGTCTGTGGCCAAGACAAGGAAGCATTGGAGGTCACTTTTCGTGCATTTGTGACGTAGCACCATGTCATCCAGAGTGCCCAAAAACAACCAAACTAGCCAGCCCCTCCCCGAGGGCAATCCCTGTAATGTCTACTTAATCTTAAACTACGCCGTCAATTAAATGTGCCGCTCAAGTTGGATAAATTCAGTTTAAGAAAACTAGTGATCATTAATTTTGTTCCACGGCCTTCTGAACTGGTGACAGACATAAGTCGATTTCATTGATAATTACAAAGTGCTTTGCATTCCATAATCTTCGACAAATGTGTTGGTACACTTAACACCTTTACCGTCGTGCAGACCCAATAGGCCATTTCCGAGTTCACGTCTGCCTCCTCTTCAAAGCGAGTCTAAGTGCGAATTTTTTTGTGATGGTAATTAGTTCTACTTTACATATGAAAGCAAACTAATTATCATAAGAAAAACTTCGCACTTAGACTCGCTTTGAAGAGGAGGCAAACATGAACTCGGAAATGGCCTATTGGTTATCATTCACCCTCTCCTATTTGCTAAGTGTTCTTCCCTCCCCCCTCCCCCTTATAATATTGGTTTTTCGATGCAACAGATCGCCCTATGATGTCAACATTGTATTGGAAGAGGCATAAATCATTGCCATCATCTGCAGATGGCTTAAAACTTGTTCTGTTTTAGAAGGGTGTCCCAGGGGTGAGATGGCAGTTTAAAGAGATTTTTTGCGTCAAAAATACCGGTAGTTTGGGACGTCTTGCCATTAACAGACTCGAGTTTCCGATTAGCTCGATCGTGCGTCAAAATGGCCGCCGGTTTTTATAAGTTCTACGGCGCATCAAAAGCAAAATTTCGAGGAGACGATGAAAATATGTTTGCTATAGGAAAAGAGCCTTTCTCAAGAATTTTAGTATTTAGCCCTAACTTTTAAGTGGTTTCTGTTCGAGGATTATCAGATTTTCTGTGCGCGTTAGTCATTTTTCCGTGATTGTTTTGCACAAATTAGCTAACGTTAGATTTCTCTTTCTTACAGATGCTAAGCGCCGTAGAATCGACGGGATCTCGTCTTCATCGTCTCAGGTTAGTTATGTAATTGCCAATTCTGATTTCGTTCAGTTATTATCAGTCAAGAAATGGAATCGGTGCAAAGAGAAATCGCTAAACTAGGAGCGATTTTCCCTTTAAGACGACAATTCTGGACAAAGTGGTTGAGACGCTTTTTACTTCCTTCCCCATATCTAAACAAGTTATTTCCTTGGATTAAATCTTTCTTGCGGATCCCCATCTCTCCCAAATCAATGTTGACGGATAGCAGCTCGGTTATTTCTGCTTCTTCAGAATCGACGTTGTCTTGGGTGGCGAAGGGGGTTTTGTATTGGGTGTAAAAAGTGGGGGGGGGGGGGGGGAGGGTATTGTTTTTGTTGTAGTTGTTGTCCAAAAGGTAGCCGGTGGGTCGGGACGAGCGAAATAGGCCATTACCTAGTTCTTGTCTGCCTCCTCTCCAAAGCGAGTCTAAGTGCGAAGATTAGTTCTACTTTACACATGAATGAAAGCTAATTTTCATGAGAAAAACTTCGCACTTAGACTCGCTTTGAAGAGGAGGTAGACATGAACTCGGAAATGGCTTATTTACGCGAGGACGAGAAAAAGCCGAATAGAAGACTGGGCACTACCCACTCTTCACCCGACCTTACAATTTCGCTCGTCCCGACGCACCGAAAGGCTAGAGCAGGCCAAGATTGTAGTTTCTCTAGAGAAGAAAGCTTTAACACAAGAAACATGCGCTGACGCATTGACATCAGTATTCTCCTCACTTTGTTTCAAGAATGTACAAACTCATCAGTGTGAGTATAGGATTTGTTGTGAATTAGAGTCTATTGTTCTAACAAAAGGTATTGTTGATCGGAAGGCTTCTGAGTTTGCGCACTTTGCTCCTACTAATGCTTGCTTAGTATGTGATGACGCGCCTTGCGATTGCTTTCGCTTGGCACTTCGCCTCAGAATTTCGGTCCATTTTTTCAACCAGTGGCTTTCCCGTGCTGTGTTATTGCCCTGACCAAATCCACATCTAATTGCTGAAAAATCGTAATTTCTCGCACTGCTTTACGGGGCAGTACGCAGCTATTACTGTAATAAATATGGTTTTGGGCTAACGACACGCAACTGAAAAACGCCCGAAAATCTTGTTTCAAATTCATGTCTTCTCGGCCCGGGACCCGTTTTTCGTAAGTCCCGGTAACTTTCCGGGCCCGAAACATCATTTGTGCAACTGCCATCCGCTATCTTTAAAAAGGTGATCTTTTAGTGTGTTTTCAAGATAACAAAAAGCAAAATGGTTGTGAAAAGTGACGACACAAGACCTCTCCCTTCTTTAAAGTACAGAGTGAATTGTCGGACACCCGAAAAATGTTGGGACGTTCGAGAAACGGCCCCAAATGTAAGTTACGGCCCACTTTTCTCTTGTTTGTTTTTTGTCGCTGGGGCCATAAGTTGAACTAGTTAAAACAAGGAGCCGGAGCTCATGCGGCCCAAGAAAATGGGGTTAGTAAGGTATTTATTGTAACTCTGGATCTGTGAATCAAGTATAAAAAATAAACTTTAAATTCAGTAATAACAACCATCTCTTTTTTTTTTCAGGAGAATTCTCCATCACGATTAGGCGAATCTGACTCATTCAAGGCGAGCATTTTAGTAGTCATATATCATCTCAATTAGATAATTTTGCCGAATCTATGATTGAAGCTTGAGTAATACTCCATGAAATTTTGTTACCTCGTAAAAATAATTTTGTGGATTGTTTTTTCTTTTCAGAGTCCGGAAAATGCAGAGAGGAAAACAAAAGTTGTGGAATACGAGAAAGAAAAGACCTCAAAAGCAGATCGAAAAAGGGTACGTTTGCACAGTGTATCAATTCTTAGTGGCATATATCAGTTCTGCGAAGAACTGAAAAAGTCACTTGTGGCCAGTGCTGTTATTTTCTGTTAAGAATTGAAAAAGTCACTTGTTGCCAGTGCTCTGTTTTGTCTTAAGAGCAGTTCGCTGAAATGATGCAGGTTTCACTCGCGTGTTTAAAAGCAAAACGAGAGTTATTATTTTGGTGAATTACAACAGACGCTGCGTCAAATAAGCTAGTCATTACGCAAAGCAACATATGCTGCCGCTCCAAACGCGGGAAAATGCGTGGGAGCCAATCACAATTGGTCTTGCTTTTACCTCCGGCCGAGAACATGGCGCGAAATTTTTCAGCCAATCAACACACGTGTTATTTTATTTTATATTATTTTGCTTTTCGCCATATCTTTTAGTTCAAACAAG
>OX421450.1:3162500-3177500 GCA_949126865.1 Montipora capitata
TCAACTTCTGCGCGGATTCATCATTGATTTTGGGGAGAGGGGGGGGGGGAGGGTACTGATTTTTCATTTTATGTTGTCCACGATTGTAGCTTACTACGCTTCTCATTCTTGCGTTGTCTGCCTAATTTAAGCATCAATTGATAGCTTCTAATATACGAAATGCTTTTTCATCCAAAGTTGCACAAATTCATACACTTCATCTTTCCCAAGAGACACCAGCAGATGTTGCAACCTCCTCCGATCTGTGTGCCAGGCTGTTGTAGGTAAAAAAAAAAATAGAGAAAAAAACTGGGTTAGCAATATAAACAGTTGGGAGCATCTTTGCAACAATTATCGATAACTCCCTTATTCGTTCTGAATTCCTGAATTCTCTGTTAACGTCAATTTAGAATACTGTAAGAAAGGCACCGCTTATGTGGCTGCGCTAACTTTTTAAGAAATCATTTTCTTTATGATTTAAACCATCTTGGAAAATTTCCTTCGATAGTTCGAATTATTGACAGCCGTGAAACGAATTCTTGACAATTATCTGGTAAATATCTACCCCAATAAACGTTAACTACAAGGGCTTCGATGTTGTACTGGTGGAAAGGAACACGATAAAAATTTTGTGGATGACAATATACATTGCCAGCTTACTTCCTTCTTTATTCTTTCAAAGCCAAGAATGATTTACGTCTGTGTTTTTTGTCGGCCGCACCACACCTACCTTATAAATCTCGCCATTATACGCGCATGTGCAAGCATTGGGATCAACACACTGGCCATGATCGTTCAGCACCTTCCCCTCCGGGCAGAAGCAGCCCTCGGAACACCCTTTACACTCAAAGTTCCCACAAGTTCGTTGGCAGCCACATTTATTGTATACTTTGCCTGTTCCCGCACATTGGTCCTCTGCCGAAAACAACGATAATAATGGAAGTGTTTTTAATACGAGAACAGTTAACAGTGAACCAAACAACGTAAAAGGACCCTAAAAAGAAGCAACAGAAATCGAGCCCGTGACCGGTCTAAGATTGCCCTGATTACATGTTGGTGATTGATTCTGGAATCTTGCGCCACTTTTTCAACAAATTGGTTTCCCTTCCGCGCTAAGTCCCGCTGGCTTGTATTTAAAACTCTAAAAACAATTTACAAGACTTAATCAGCCACAGGCGTTAGATTTTGTCACAGAATCCCTTTTTAAGTAATGGGGTCGAACGATTTATCACAGGATTTGCATTAAGAATCACGCGACAAAACTCGTTAGATTACGACCGTTGTCGTGGTCCATCCCCACCCTGCATCTCTTCTGAATGAGTATGGGTTTTGCGGGGGGGAAGGGGGGGGGGGGGGGTGTACACGCCCTTGTCTCATATTATCCCACGCTGGATAAAAATTCCGTGATTTGATTCTGAAATTTAAAACCCGTCTTTTTACCTACATTTGAATGAAACAGGATTTAGTAACTCAAAATTCTTCACTAATACTCTACTTTAAGAAAATTCGAGATAAATAGATTACCTTTGCAAACTTTGCAGCACTTTCCTTCAGGAACAACAAGCTCCCCAGATTTGCCTGTACAATCAGTTAATGGACAAAAGTGTGGCGAACAAATGGATTTACCTTCCTTTAGCAAGAAATAAAAATAAGTAATGTAAGTACATGTAATGAATAAAAAAGTAAAACGAAAAAGTAAGCAAAAAGGAGGATAATGTCATGCTAAAAAGATAACGTTTGATTCTTTTGTAAGCTTTGTCCATGGAAACGCGTTGTATTGTTGCTTCATGATGGTGTTCAACTCCGGATATGTTATTTAAAAAACATTCTGCTTACAAAAACTCAGTGTGGGTTACTCTTCATCCAATTTGTGTGTGACACAAGTCTAAAATTGTTTAACTATCCAATGACTCATCAGCACATTTAAAGAGTAGGCTTTCCTCACGAATCAAAGCTTATGGTAATGGTTTGTGCCCTATACGTGGGCTACTAGCATGAAATACATGCCGTAGATATGATGAAACATAGCTCTTGAAAAAAACCAGCACCGAGTTGTCATGGTACCTCACAACGGCAGTCCACGCAGCTGTTGGTGGCTTGTTTCCAGGTCTCCCCATGTAAGTATATCGTGCCATTATCATTGCAGACTGGGCACGTGTGAGTGCAGATAACTTGACCCGACTAAAAAAAAATTATCACATCGTCAATGGAAAACAAAACCACTGTGTCTTGCAGCAAATGAAAATTATCATGAGTAACGGCAATGAGTAATAATTTGGTCATTTGTGGAAAATTTCAACGACATATTATTCACCTCAAAAGATAACTTTGCACTATCGTATTACTTTCTTTCGTATGTCTACGCAGATGACCGCACAAACATGTTCTAACATGCGTGCCGCACGTGCAACACAATTATTTTTGCTCTTTTAATAACCAATGATATTCTTGTTTTGTGGCGCTCAAAACGTGGCGGTAAAGTTGTTCTAAATATAACAAATTGATTTTATTAATCTACTTGATAAAGGTAACCCCAACCCTAACCCTGAGATTTGAGAGGTGACGTTTCGAGCGCAAGCCCTTTGTCATCTCAAAAATCTTTCTTTCTCGTTTGATAAAATTCGTTCCCCACCGACGCAGCACCACAGTTTCTTTAGAATCTAACCGCTTCATAGCTTGCAGAGCAGACGTATTTTGACGGGAATCGAATGGGATAATGCCGCCATCTTGGATAGTAAAAATGATGAAGAGCTGTGGAGAGTGAAAGAAAAAAAATGTTCCAGGGAAGAAGACGATCAACTTACACTTTGCCACTCGCTCCGACCCCGCTCTTCTTTCAAAATGGCGGACTTGTGTTTGAAACATTTAAAGGCTGGTTTACACGAGCGGCGCAAACACCGGCAAAAGCGAAAGGAAGTTCACACGTCGAACGCAAACGCACGCACATTGAAATACGCACGGGAATTTGAGTATCCCATGATGGCGGACGAAGTCCACCTAAGAGACATGGAGCTAGTATTTTTCATCTTGTATTTGCGTTTGCGTTACACCGGTTCACACGTAAGAAATGCAAACGCAAGCGGAAGCAAATGGAAAAATTTTCATTTCTTGCGTCGGTGCTTGCGTTGCGTTTGCGTCGCTTGTGTAAACCAGCCTTAACCAACGCCGGCTCTGCTGCCTAACCGCTTCATTGATCTGCACATAGACGTTTTCCAGTTATGAGCTCCCGTTTCCAGCTAATCCGTGCGGTAACCTCTCTCTTGTTCTAATTAATCTCAACATCTGTGATTTAATTTCCAGGTTTACCTTGCAGTCACAAGTGGTGCATTTGTCTTTTTTCCAGCGTTGCCCGTCATCATACCTGAGGCCATTCATCACACAATTTCTTTTTCCAACGAGATCATTACATTTGCACTGTTGAGGAAGATGGATATTAATTTAGCAAATTAAGATTTTTTCGCTTTCCTTGTATTGTAGCATGTGCTTGATTCGTTTGAGATCCTACGTTTTTTTTTAAGTTAACGACGACAAATCGGTGACACAAAAACATCGTCGAAAAAGTCTATGAAGACAAATGGTCTCTACAGTCGATCCCCGTTATTTCGAACTCGAGGATATTCGAATTCCCCGCTATTTCGAACTAATGTTCATTTCCCCAGTTTTTTGTATGGTTTTACTACGCTTAATTCGAACTCCGGTCAGTTATTCGAAATTCCCTGCTTATTCGAACAACATAAAAAAAATTAATGTCATTGTGACTGGGATTTGCTATGTTCGAACCCCCACTCGAACGCCTTTACTTCATTGGAAACTTCAGCCTCTTATTCCCAGGCTCTTTCATCTCCTATCCTCCGGGGAGATGAAAGACTGTCCCAATTGTAATATTATACACAATCGGTTATGTAAATAACAACAAAATAAATCGTGAAAGAAAAAAGAAAAACAGAGAAGTGGCAATCGGGCCCAGAAAGCTCACATGCAGTGTGAGTTAACACCCACTTAGCAACGGCACTGTTTGTTTCCCAATACTGGAATCAAAAAACGTGAAAAGAAGATTGGGAAGTAGCCTTTAACAACCAAAAACAACAATGAAATCAAGTAAAGGAAAGGAAGTAAAAATAAAATAAAATAAGATTAGAAGTCCTCCGCGGGGACAACAAGCAGTGGTCCATGAACGGGCTTTATTGGAAATCGATCATGTCAATGCAGAAGCTCATGTGCTCTGGTCAATGATATTACCAAACCAACAAGAAAATGAATCCATTACTTCTATTACAGACATTAAAAAAGACGCAGAAAGGAGATAAGAAGATAGCCTTCGAAGGCCAGACAAAATCAAAAATCAAATCAACTTTAAAAAAAATAGATATCGTCGTTACGGGGACTTCGCTGTGGTTTCCCATCCAAGTACTAACCCCATCCGAACGGGCTTAACTTTTGTAGACAGACTAAGTAATGTGATAGTTCAAGTCAATGACATTCGACAACGAAAAGTAAATCCATTCCACCTAGCACAGATTTCAGGAAGGAAGCCTAAACAACCAAATACAAAAACACATAATACTACTCTGTTTTGTTTTATACACAAACGAAAGCAAACGAATGAAACGGCCCATCTCCAGTAAGTTTTCCAAAGAAATCTCACTTTTTTAACATGACATTCCTCAAAAATCTTTAGTAAAACTACGTTCTGTTAGTATTGCGGTGCTGATTGTTAAGACCCCATTAGGGGAGGGGTGGGGGAACTCAGTAACCACCTTATAGGGCCTCGTTATTGACATTTGCAAATTTACCGGTTGTAGCAGTAATAACAAGAGAGAACCTCTTTCTGTTTTTACAACAAATAACTTCTAGTTAAATTACAGATTTATCTTTCTGGTAATCTCTCCACATTTTCCGAAGTTTACCCGTAGTCGTAGTTCACTGTAACTGGACAATTTGTGTTAACTGTTTGTGCATCCCACGGATACGCCCTCATAGGCGTCTTGTTTCTGTTTCACTTGCGTCAGTAATGCCGTTAAACTATATTTTACTTTCTCGGAGATGGAGACAAGGATTACAACCGCACACCTTGTGAATTAAATTCACGATGGCAAACGTATAGCACGATTGATGTATTTAAAAACCAAACTCGCGTTTTCCTACTATGAAACTACATTTTATCTTTGGGTGAGTGGGTGAGGAAAGATGGATAAGGAAACGAAAAACCGGGTCGTTCATTTCTTTTTACCAAAAGGCACTTCAAATACACAGATCCAGATGTTGAAAATAAGTAGAAGAAGAGCCTATCAAAAATAAGACTTTTTCATTTTGGCAGAATGTCAGTGTGACTGACATTTGGTATACATGATGAAATAGTATGCAAAAAAATTCGTTGAAGTCACATACCGTGTTAGGTGAAGGACAGTCGTCTAAGGATGTTCCCCTGATAAATTTAACGTCTTGAAGATCTCCCTGCGGACAAGGGATCAATCAATCAATCAATCAATCGATCAATCAATCAACTGAAAGGTTGGTCATTTGGTAAGCGAATTGAAATGAATTCGTGGCCTCCGTGCACAAAATAATCAATACAATGGTAGAAGCAGTCATTTGTTCGTAACTCTCGCTCCTCACTACGAAGCAAAGCTTCTCCCGCATTATGAAAAAAAAAACCAACTTTTCCCTGGAACGTGACTAACCGTGAATCTGCCTTTAATAGCTCCAGTGTTTTCCACGTCTATTTCATACACTTGGGCCAAGCGAAGTTGCGCACCGTCAGGGAAAATGTCGAATCCCTCAAAAGATTCCACTAACACCATCTCGTCATCAACGAAAATTCGAATAAGTGATTCGGAGTCTTGGAATCGCACGCTAATCTTGTGCCATTGATTGTAGTTAAACCATCTGTCAGTGTCACCTTTGTGGGTTTTACGAGATTTGTCTTCGTTCTGAACTGATACGGTAACCTTTAAGCCTGTGCCCCGGCTGTGACCCCTGAAACGAGAACAAAAATAAGTAAATACCAAAATAATTAATATTAGTAATAAATAGGCTAAGAAAACATGAAGAAAGCATTCTTTATTTTTGGTTTGCCTAGAAAATAGGAGGTAAAATGACAGCCCCAGTGATGCAATACAGAACAGTGCATTGGGATAATGAAAGAAATTCTAAAATATTATCCCCTTGAGGCATAGATTCGCTGGGAATTATATGAGGAGGACACCGTGGAATGTTCATTCAATTCGAGTGCCCGCGCGAGCTCTATTTTTGAGCCTCAACACTGAGGAGAGGTCCGCCACTTCTTTGTTAAACAAGAAACTAATATCCAAACTTCTCCACCTTACCTCAGCACCAGCACCAGTCACGAACAGTAAGGGAATGTTCGCAGGAGATCAATAATGTCGTGATCTTGGGACCACTAATAATCTTGTCAGTTCTATGTAACCTTGAAACAGACCCTTCTTCGGTCTTTGGCCTCTATATTGGACCGGGGGGGGGGGGGGGGGGCAAACAAAACATGCATACATACAGACATACTTAATTTACCACTCCGCATTGGGTTTTTTCAGCTTTTCAACTAACTGGCCGGAGGTGAGCTAGTTGGCTATTTACAAGTGCAGCTAAGAAGTTGAACCAGGGACTTCCAGGAACAAATTCAACCAGTGGCCAGAACGTTTCTTGAACCCTTGAACCCGGGATCCCAGGATCTTAAAGCAAGCGCCCTAACCACTGGACTGCTGCCTCCTAAGTTGTTGCCATGTTCCAAAGAAGACAAAGAAGAAGCACTTCGCTTCCTTGTTCAGTATTTATCCCTTTGTTTTAGCTTTATCTGGTATTTTCATTGTTATGAAAGACAAAACGTCATCAAAGGCGACTTCGCGTTTTAAAGGGATGTTAACATGATATTACACGTACAAACGTGACTCGCTGCAACCATTTATGTAATAGCTATTGTAGGAAAACTTCTCTTAGGAGTCATATTAAAATAAATGTTAAATACCCGATGACTTTTCTAATATTCTTAACTGGCGTTAAGACAGCGGTGTCCAAATTTTGAAGCGCTCAAAACAAATATCACACTTACTCGATCATGACCAATAGATACAATTCATCTCCCTTCTTGGAAGATATTGAAAGGATGGTGTTGCGATAAATGGCGTTAGGATTTGAAGCAATTTTAGCCCATGCGAAGATCGAGAAATCATGGCTTTCGTGGATAAGCCTGTTGGCTTCGTCATACGCCTTCTGATTTGCAATAAGATCTTTTGTCTGTTGCGTGAATTCGAAGGCTTGGCTGTTCGCGTGTTGTCCAGTAGTTGGAGTCACACCATCAAATCTTTTGTTCAACAGGCCAACTGCGTTGAACATATCGATTTCGTCCACGAGACTGGGGTCTGTAAGAGAACCAACCAAGTAACGTCAAGATAATAACAACAAAACAATCCTGGGGACGTTAAAGCTATTCGAAGAACACCTGATCCTAAATTGGTTTATTTCAAATCACTCATCATCGGTTTTTGGACAACATGATCATGGAACGTAAAATTTAACAAGGTTTCCGGAAGAGGATGCGGGTAAATATATAAGTAGTCGAGTATAAAAGGTTTAAAAGAGAAAGTATCGCACGGAGGAAAAGGAAAAAAAGGGACAAAGTGTGCCAGAGCACTGTGGGATTTCAGACGGTCGGTATATCAAGCAGTTAAATATGGTGTGGTATGTAAATCTTAAAGTGTATATAATAGTGTGAATGTAGAAATATGTTCCCTTGCATTATTGTTACTGTAAGCAAACAAATTCCGTCCTCTTTGTGAATAATAGAATCATTGGTCCATAACCTAGAAATGTTTATGTCTCGCCTTTTGCCTTGCCACGTGGGCTTGTTGATCACAACCCACCTGATTGGTCCGCAGACGCTCTAAAAATATCTTACACGTAAATTTTGCCGCAAGAGTAGCAGACTTCTGCACTATGGACTTATTATAATAAGAAGACCGCCTCGTCAAAAAAGAAAAAAAAAACAATGACAACTTTACATAATTTGGAGCAGGAAAAAGGAATCTTGTGATTTTTCAATGATCCATGATATGATGTGAATTTTTAGGAAGTAGTGGAATGAAGGTCCTGCTGAAGCAGATAATCGGCTTCATTTGTTTTTCTGTTCATCGATAAGTTGCTGGAGTTTATGCAAGGTGGCTATGTTGCCGGTAAAATCCGTTCTCAGGTTGAATCCACCCTTTTACCTGGGTGAAATTGGTGATCCTCATTTTACCTACGTTGAATACACACTCAGATGGATTGAAGAAACTGTTTTTGGAGCCTAATTAAAATTAAGCCTAGAGAAAAATTGGGTTTAGGTTACATGATTAGTTTTGATTATTATACATGGACATCAATTGGCTTATTATAGAAAAGTAAGTAATGAAAAGAACTGTGGTATGTGGAGCATGTTTGTCGTTGTAGTATAGTGGTGAAGACACAGGACTGTACGTATGTGGAGTCCGAGTTCAAGTTCCGGTAAGTGCGGCATAATGCACTTTGTTCCCATATTATGTTGAATGTTGAGACTGAATGGATAATTGTATGAATACAGAAACCGAGAATTTGATACGAAACATTAAGAAAATGTGTTGAGATGCGTAAGACAGAGCTTGAGGAAAAGCATACGTGTTTTCAATCCTTTTTGGGGGCTGATAGTTGCTTTAAACTAGCTGGAGAGCACATTCAACTTAGGTAAAACGAGGATCACCAATTTGACCGACAACAACTATACCAATCAAGAAAAGGTCTTTCCAAAAATGTGTAACCATTAAAGCAGAAATACTTTGCCATAATTTCTAAGCAAGTACGGTTTTTTTCTCTTCTATGCACTGAATCAGTGATTGCTGGAACAACAATGGCTTTTCTTATTGAAAAAAGGAAAGGAAAAGTTAACCCATGGCCTTGTTGTGACGTTCTTCACTCGTTGATTTAAAAACAAATACCACCCATATCACGCTCAGTTTTCAACGTCGTTTGTTTCGCTGGTCATGTCATGAGAACACCGTTGAACAATACCGCGTCAACACACCATGACACGCATATATTGCTCACAAGATTTCGCCCGATAAACGCACGTTACCCTCCATGTTAGACGAGCCTTGTAGCCATTTTACATTGAATATAGGTATCTTTAACAAGGAATCGTTAAAATATGACACGGTACTCTACAGTTACTCCCTGAAACTGACGTCACGTAAAGCAAGGGCTATCCAAATTAAATGTGTCTAAATTTAACGTAATAGAAACGAAATTGGTGTATGCTGTGAAGGCTTCGCAAGACCTGTGACACGCAATTCCCACAGTATCCCCTCCTATGCCGCCATTAAATGGTGAAATCTTGCCAAGTTAGTTAGATGTTTATCAAACATCATTCAAAAACAACAGAAAGAAACAGAGAAATGACATATCAGTGATTTTAAACGGTGACAACCGTTTTGTCTACGAAATGAAAGGAAAATGCCAGTTTCCTTTTCGTACGCCGTTCATAATTCGAACAGCTCCTTTGGGTTTCAGAGAGACAGAAATCTAAGACTCACCGAATGAAATTGTTCCACCTAGTAAGAGAAATACCAGAATTGCTGATGAGAAAACCCCGCGAAATTGGTCCATCACTAAATGTTGAAGATGAAGGCACCAAACCAAAGATGAACGACACGAAGAGATATTTGTCTGAGTATTTTGTCCTGTGGATCAAGAAGCGGGAGTATTTATTTCATCAAAGGGTGTGGCATCATCTCTTCGTTGACGTACAAAAGACGTAATGCCCATGTTGGGCAATGTTCACAGCACTGCATGGTCACGATTTACCAAGTGGGAGTCATATTTCGACTTAGTTAATAAAAAAGATCTTGGGACGATTAGAAAGAACAACAATCACCGGAAACAATAAAAAGGAAACATTTCAAGCTTAATGGGGCAGTGTCACGCTATTTCAGTCAAACTTCAAAACACTAAAATACGTCTTTGCATCTATCAAGCCCAAAAAGTAATGGCGTACTGTTTTTGTCATGCAAAACCAATTGTAGTGCACTGAAGCTATTCCATGGATGGAGAGGATGGAAATGGGTTGAAACTTGAAAAAAATGCCTAGATTTTCCAAGCTAGAGATGGTGTCCGCAGAAAGTCGCCAAAAATTAAATGCAAGTAGCTCTTTATGCAATAAATATGATATTTCATATCTTGTCAGTGGGTTGTCAGGAATGTTGTAGTTGTACGCGTGAGCTAAAGTACTAATTTAGAGTTTTACCCAGTTTTGACCTAAAAACAGCAAATTTAGCAGGACAGTGCCCCTTTAAAATCATCTTCGCTTTGTTAACTCCAGCTGACAGAAAAGTGATTGCTTTCTTCACGGTAGCCTCCTCACGGCAAAAATAGCTACGTGTCTCGAATTCGTTGGCATTCTCAAGAGTGATTAGGAAGGAAGTACAAATTCTTTCCAATGCCTTTCGCTTGCGAAGATCAACAAGCGGATAAGTACGAAACAATTATTTCACGTTTCCGTGGAGATTTGCGTCTTTTGTTTCTAATAACAATGATTTAACGATCATCTTCCGTCTATTATTTTTTGGCAGGATCCACAAGGTCGCGTCACTTTATTTTAATCCATTTTTTCTCAAAAAGGTGCATAACAAACGAACGAAACATGGCTTGAATTGAATTACTTGTCACGTATCAATTTCATTCTTCATTTTGAACTTTCTGTTTTGTTATGTTTCAAATTTGTGGGAGGGATGATCTCTCCGCAGGAATACAATTGTAGGTCCCCACCCTCTGTCATTCTCACTGTTAAATTTTCGCGTTTAGAGAGCACTCGTTCAAGCACCCATGTTTTATTCTTTTCCCAGTAGCGTACTTGATTTTCGTCGTAAAAGGTAGCGGCACCTCAGCACGTTAGGGTATTCGTATCGTGCGGTGTCGCATTCACTAGGGAGTTTAAGCATGAAACGTTTTTGAGCCACGGACGGCAACCGGAAGTGAGCTGTTTTCCCTTTTAGCTTGTCTTGACACTTTATATTAGTATCTTTCTTCAATTAGAGATGATTAGGTTAAAAATCTGGGAGACACTACTGTCCTGGCATGCGGAATGTTCATTTCCGGTTGCCGTCCGCGGCTCAAAAACGTCGCTTCCTTAAACTATCTTTTATTGTATCGAAACTGGAAGCTTCTCAGGAAGTACATGGTATGTACGTAATGTATGGGTGCGGTAGGTAGGTCATGTATGGGGACACGCTTGTCCCGGGAATAATAGAATGGCCGTAGTGCGTGTGGTAGCTAGAACATACCTGTAGTACGTGTAGTAGTTGTAGCAAGTGTAATAGCTGCAGTACATGGAGTAGCTGTAGTACGTGTATCAGCTGTAGTACATGTAACAGCTGTAGCGCGGGATTCTCCCCCACCCTCTAGCGCTAAATTAGAAAGACAATCTTCCGCGTCTACGTTTACCCACCGTCACTTCCTCATCAGTGTTGTCGACTGTCAAGGCTAATTATCCTGGGCCCAGTTGTTCGAAAGCCGATTAACGCTAATCCCAGATTAAAAAATTACCAAGGAGTTTATTTCTCTACTCCCAAATATTGCACAACGCCGATATTTGGCAAAATTTTACATGAGAGGAAGTTAATCTTGAAAACCAAAAATAACCAAAAGGAACTTTGCACTGAAAAGTTGAAAAAATTAAACCAAAGTTTACGCTAATCCTGGATTAAGTTAATCGGCTTTCGAACAACCGGGCCCAGCTGGTGCACTTCTTACTTGAGATGAGAAAAATATATATGCAGCAATCTTAGGTTCATTAGTTGTATTCATTTAGTGATGCAGGCTTCTCTCTGTAATCATTGTGTTGTGCGATTTCACTGAACGGCGTTTACGATTACACAAAAAAAAACCATCTTAGAAATTATTAAGATCACCCAATTCTTGCAGCTTGTCACGCAATGGCGTGACTAAGAGATTGCACCACCTATCCAAAACATTCAGGGCTTCAGGTGTTTGAAGTGAGGCTAGTAGCAAACAATGAACATGTGGTATTGCTTTTGTTGTAACAATAATTGCGTTTGAGCGAGGTTCTTCGCTTGGCGGACTCAATTTGATGCGGGGGGCCTCGAGCCCACGCGGCGTGACGTAATGAACTCATAACATGTGCTCGCTCTGCCTGCGACTTAGCTTTGGAGCGTTTCTTTTGAGTTTTTCTGCCCGAGGTAAGTAAAAATTGTGTTTATTAACTGATATTTAGCTTACAAATATGATGCATGCTATTTATCAAAACGTCGGAAAGCTGTGTAGTGCTGTTTTTGCTTGGAAACAGACTGTAACAGTAACAGACAGTAACAGTATATTTAGCGCTAAGTTATACCTAGTTCATTAGTCGTTTTAATATTATATCTTGTAATTTTTGTAATGTTTAGCATTTATATTTTGTAATTCTTACACGGCATGTCTTTTAAATAAAGTTGATTGATTGATTGTTACAATGGGACATTTATACATTTATAGTCGGAACCCGAACCCCCCCCCCCCCTCCATCCTTGGATGAGGTCCATCAGAATTCGACTGGTAGGGATCATTTTTCAAGGGCACCGACAAAAAAGTGAAGGGGTAGGAAAGGTTTTTTCAAAGGGTTCTGACAAAAAAATCCGACTAGTAGGAATCTACTCATCCATACCCCGGGGTCGGGGTCACAAAAACGTTACTGTCAAGCTGGATGTCAAAATGCCAAGCTCCGAAATGTTATTGTTGGCTAATGATAACTTACTTTTCATTCATACAAATGAGGTCCAAAGTGTATCAACATATTGAGTTGTACAAGTTTATTATGAAATTCAATCATCTCTACAACACATTAGGTGCGGTTACACTCACCATGGTAAATGCCATTTCCCATGGTAAATTATCCCGCGGTGCCTCACACTTGAGTTTTAGTATACCGCGTTAACTAGGGGTCACACGTTACGAAGATTACCGAGGTAAAACGAAATCTCACGCAATTCATTGGCGGGAAATTTAATCACAACTTCATCAGTATAGCGATTGGCTCTTGTACCTCGGGCATCAAAACACCCTTCCAACTTTCCACGTTAAATGTCATGGGCGCTTCCACTGATCTTTTTGACGTATCCATGGATATTTAACACGGGAAATTTACCTCGGGAAGCGTCGGTCACACTACTAAATACAGTTTCCCGTGGTAAAAAGGCAATTTACCACGGTAAAAGTGCCCCGTGTAACCGCACCTATTATAACACAGGTTACTCAAAGGCGTTGTACGATTTGTTTTATGAAACGTCGTTTCGATCCCGGGGGTGGGGGGGGGGGGGTATACTCCCTTATAAGGGCTTAATGGGGACGTGCGGCCAGCCAGGGTATGTTTTTCGGGATTTTTGTCTTGAACAGGGTATCGAATTTATCATTTTTTGTCTTAATCAGGGTATCGATTTATCAATTTTTGTCTTAAAATGGGTAGGAAAATCAGCGATATTTGTCTTAAACAGGGTCAGGGTATGAGGGGCCGCGCCGCACCTCCCCTCCCAGGGATATATCGAGTACCCCCCCGGGGTTTCGATTATGTTAAGGTGACTTGTATTGCATTCACTAGTATAACTGAATAGACCACGTAGCCAAAAACGTCGCCCATTTCGCTAGTTTGATGTCGAAACAACAAGGAACATTTCGTTTCATACCAAACGTTACAAATGAATCATCAAATTAAACGTTACTGTTCATCAAATTTGAAGTTGATTTATTTCGACTGAAGCACCCAGTCACGACAACCGCACTTTCTTAACTATTTCTAAATAATCAATAGGTAAAAAAAACAACTTTTTTTCTTCTGACAGTTACTACTCAGTTCCCCGCTACCCGAGGTCTCTTAAGGTCCTCGACTTCTGAAACCTCCACCAGCAGATAAAAGTTGGTTCAATAGAACATGTAGCCTGCGAACGCAGACGTATTTCCGGCGGTCGTTTCTCTCTCTCTTTCGGGGGAGAGAAACGACCGCCGGAAATACGTCTGCGTTCGCAAGCTATAGAACATGTAAATGTGACTCCAAACTTCAAGACCAAGACAACGTCCTCACAACTTAATTGTTTCTGCGATGCATCTTGGTTAAATTGCCATTTGATGCAACAGAACCATCCACCTTCTCAGTAAAAATGTAACTGAATAATCATTGGATTTCAATATCTCATCGAAAGGAAGGCAGCGTGAACGTGCCTTATAATCTCTGATTACTGCTAGTTATAAAGTAACTAGTTTACCTAAATGGTAGAAATGTTGCCAGGGGGAAGGGAGATTTTCATAGGTCTTGAGCAGACCGGATGAAAAGCAGGAACTCTCGTGCTGCCTTCTTTTCTGCTGGCTTTGTTTCTTAATTTTCGATGGAAATGGTCGCAGGACAAATATCGTCGCAGACGGGGGTTATTTTGGAAAGCTTTTATTACTTTAATGTACCATTTGCTTTATCGAGCGCTACTCGGGCTTCTTTAGGAAGCCAGAGTCGTCGTAAGACCTTGGAGACTGCATAAGCATGAGGATCGTGAGAGAGGAAACTACGTACTGAAAAAGATGTCGCGCGTTCTTTAATCCAAGTGTTTTGATTCAGTATTCATGATCGTTGATGCCAAATTCATTCGACCCAATTGAATTTTTGACGTACATGTTATAATGACCATACTCTTGGATGACGATTTTCAGCTGATATAAGCTCCTTTTTATGAACGAATTTTTAACTGAAAATACCGACCGAGAAAACTGTCCCAAGTGACTTCAATCCTTGACAAGTGAATATGTGAATGGAACATAATAAAGGAATGTGATAACAACGCTGAACAAGCGCTAAAACAGACTTAAGAATCAGGGAAAAATATTGCTATTATAAATTAGGAACAAAGACATTGAACCATTGATGCTATCGCCAAAATTATTCAATTTCCTCTTCTATATTCTTTCAAGCCTCCAAGCCTTTCAAGCTTCTGTATGTAAACGGATTCGGTGTCAAAAAAAAAA
>OX421450.1:3182500-3190000 GCA_949126865.1 Montipora capitata
AAGCGTTCCTGTTCGAAAGAAGAACTCCCAAACGATTTTCCGCAAACTGGCCGCGTGAAAGTTGGGGCAAGAGACTGAGGAGACCCCGTTCGTGGGCGTTCGCCAAAGGCGCCTATGGTCCCGTAGCGGAACCGACGAAAGTTCACTGTTTCTTTACAAAAATGAATGGAACCGTTCCACTTTTTATCGGACCCGTGCCATTTTTCCTCTGTCGTGTAAACGCGCCTTAAATTAGTTCGATTCATTTCGTCAATACTTTGCACCAAGAAGTAGCCAGCAAGTTGCACTGAAATCGACGCTAGTTAAAAATCGCAACTCAGAACTAAAACCTCTTTGAATGGTTTGATGGTCTGCTTTGGTGGAGTTTTGCATTGAGCGGCCTTACTACCCATCGAACTCTGTACGAGTTGTGTTCCTAAATTTCGTATTTTACGAGCGCACGGATTGTTTATAAGTTCTGAAAATTGGCTGTTGTTTTCGATGGTTTAAACAAATTCTCGGAAGAAACATAACCAGTCTTACCCGGCTGAAAAGCTGCCGTTACAAATTTAACTTTAAAATCACACTGACAAATTCTGCATTGATCCGCTCAGTGTCTCCTCAGTGCCTAGCTTTGTTTTGACGGAAGTCAACATGTGTCAACAAGGTTATCTGTTATTGGCTAATTTGTTAAGAAGACGTCAATCAGCGCGTGTCAAGAAAAGGTGGGCGTTTTTAAAAAATAGAGGGTCTTCTTGCAAGCGTTCCCTCAGTCTCTTGCCCCAACATTCGTGCGGCCAGTTTGCGAAAAATCGTTTGGGAGCTCTTCTTTCGAACAGGAACGCTTGCTACGCAAGCTAATGCCTTTCATGAAATGATTTAGTATTTCATTGGTGTTTATATAATAAATAGGAAATATTTATTATAAATATTCTCGTGTTGAAAAACATTTCACTCGTTCGCTGCGCTCACTCGTGAAATATTTGTCAACTGACTCGAAGAGAAATTTCGCATCTCCAAGCGGCCATGTAATATCCTGTATCTATTTGAAGTGCAGGTTGTAACAAAAGACAGAAGTGATCCTTGCACTTAGAGCAGTTTTCAATTGAGTGTCGTAAAACCAAAACCAAAGTAATTAATTTGGCCAATCAAAAAGGTCGGAGACAATCCAGTAAACCAATCAAAACTCGAAGTAATTACACGTAGCCGACACAAAGCGCGAGAAAATGTGCACGCGTGAGCCACGATTGGTTTTGGGTTCTCTTGTGATTGGTTGAAAAAATGGCGCGAGAACTTTGAACCAATCACTGAGTGAAGTAATCATAAACCAAAGTAATTCACTAATTACTTTCGACACTCAATTGAAAACCACTCTATCTGGGTAATTTAATTAAGCAATTCTCTTATAGGCACCTGACACCTGGCTTCAAAGTGGGGATTCGAACCCATGACCCCTCTGAAGCATTGTACCTGCATCGAAGAGGTCATGGGTTCGAATCCCGTTGATGTTGGATTCGTATTTCGTTCCCAGGGTCACTCTTCTTCCCTTCTCCCGGAGGGGAAGGGAAGACACCCTGAGAACGAGGTGTTCGCACATATCCCTTGGTTATTTCAATATTATTCAACAATAAAACTGTGGGTGTTACAAAGATGAGTGGTGAGCGATTCTTAGTGCCGTAGTGAAAATGTCAGGAACATTTTGTCTGGTTAAGTGCAATGACATACATACGTTAGATTACATATCTGACCCAAACAGGAAGTGGATGTATCGTGTAATAGCGAAAAACTGTGACGGCACAATGACACATAGGCTATAAATACAACATCAATTTGTAAGAATGTTAATTAAAGCAGTCATGGCTCAAATGGCTAGTGCGCGGCTTTCTGAGCAAGAGGTCCCCACTTCGATCCTCGGTGACTTCAACGTCTGTTTCGACTTTCCTCTGATCCGTGTAGCTATAGCTTTAAATATCTGTAAAACGGAGCACTGACAGAGGGAGGGGGGTAAAGGGCGCACCGTCGGCTTCCATTGATACCAGCCTAGTAGCTGAAGGAACTACCGATGTTAAATAAAGTTACTTTACCTTTTACCTTTAACTCCCAGTGAGGTTTAGATGATAGTAAATTGACACAGACCCCAACCTGCAATTATGCCGTCCCTCCGTACTGATAATAATATGCTAGAGGTAATCTAGGATTATTGAAGTACGTTCGACAGTCGCTTTGGAAGCAAAGGAGATGGGTAGCGAAAGAAACAATCTTTGACGATACGATCATATATTTTTTGAGATGGTTTCAATAAGCGCCGAGAACTATGTATGACTCATGTGACAGGACTGAAAGACTGCGCCATTGGCCAACCTTTGAATCACATTCAAAAAGGCGATCTGTTTGCTTTAAGAAGGTAAGTTGTTGTCAAAATTACTGCGCATCGTTTCTGTGGAAACGATACAACGTAAAGAGCCCCCTGAGAGAACATGTGGTTGTAGTAAAATACTAAACCAAGAAAGATTGAAGAAAATAAAAAGGAATCGAGTAACATTGGCTTCAAGGCTGACATGTCGATAATTTCCGAGTTCACTTCAACTTCTTTGTAAAAGCAAGTTAAAGAACGCATTGATGTGGTTATTACTTCTACTTTTCGTGTGAATAAAGTACAGTGATACTTGCGAATTTGACAATCAAACCCGTTGTACAGAAAGGTAGCACAAGCCACACATACGAAAAGGTGGTTCTCAACAATCACTTAAGTGAAGTGATGCATGTTGGCGGGTGAACATTCAACAATTAATGAATTATTCGCCCAAGACGTGAATTATTTTTTAAGTATAATTACATTGGTGATTATTTGAAAAATATGCATGAACAAGAAAAACCAATTAATTTCTTCGTCTGTCACCTCGACAAAATGGCTTGTGGGGACATTTGGGCTTAGGTGATTATCGTGTATGAATAATCACGTCAAGTACAACCAATCAGCGCTGAAATTTTTCTATAAGAAAGTTGTATAATCACCTTTTTAATTGTACTAAAAAAAGATATTGGAGATCTGGAACAACTACAGAATGCGGGGCCATGTTTGAAGCTGTGCAGTAAGGAAGGCTGCCCTTCGAGATGTCACCCTGTAGATTTTATGGGCAAAGGCAGCCATTAAGGTAATTTACATTACTCACAGCCAAGATTTGGCCAACAAGAGGTACGTATTTCACGCTAACCCTCAAAAAGAGCACAAAGCATTGTTTTTAGCGTAATTGTTTGAAAGGGTATTGTTTATTACCGGTACGGGCGAGCATCATGTTCCATGTTTGCCCTTGCTGCTGTGCAAAATTTGTCATACGAGTATGGGAGGGAGTGAAGAAATGTTTGAGCGGTGTGTTGCTAACAAGAGCAAAACGTTGCACACAGTATTTCCATCAGACCACTATTATTTAAAAACCGCGCTTCCACTTCCTTGAAGGCACTGGTTGCTTACTTAACTGTTCTCAAAATATAAACACAACAGTTCATCAACTCACCCCTTCCAGCAGATGGTGCAACATCAAGTTCTGCTACATTCGATGTAATACAAGATGAATTATGTTGGCCTGCATCACAGCTTCTCACTTCACATTTATAGAAGCCAAAGTCTTGCACCTTGAGTGAATGAAGGATAAGGCTAGAGCTATTTTCTTCTGGTAATTCTTCTCCATCTTTAAACCATTGATAAGTCACCTTAGTCCCTCCCTTTACTATGCACTTCAATTCCACTCGAGAACCTTCTGTCTGCTTTTGTGTTTGTGGATGTTCCTCAATGGTTAATGAAGGGTATGATTCACCTTGAATGAAAAGGAATGAAATTACACCCTTCTCTAAGCAACAACGCCTCGTACTTTTAAATCCGATGAAACTATGCTGCTCGTTTTTTCAAACAGTACATAAACTTATTCAAACGAACCAAAGCAAAATCGTGAAATGAATTGACTTACCTAAGGGTTGATCTGGATCCTTTGAAAAAAGCACGAAAAATCATTAAATCAGTGTTAAAGAAAAGCAATGACATAAAAAGAAATTATAAAGTGCAGAATCCACATTTTCTAATTCAACAAAATCACCTCTCCAGCTGCAGGCAAAGACGGATAATCTGGCTTTGCATCTAGTGGACTGATGGATGATTTTCGGCCAATTCCAAATATGGAGCCACTTCGGGAACGCTTTCGCTCATGTCCACCCGGTGCTCCTGAGGATTAAATGCCGGTAAATCATTAATTTTACACTATAAAGAAAAGGAGACAAGAAGAGGCACAGACACAAGTTCGCCCTAATTCCGTGTGATGCCATAGGCAGCATAGGCAGCCCAAGCTCGCGTCACTACAGACAGCCGTTGAGAATTTAAACGCGTTATAAGGGGCGTTTTCCATTTACCAAGAAATTCCGGAAATTCCGGTTGGGATGTAAATTGGTTCGTTCCACTGGAAAATTTCCGGAATAAACGGAACTTCTGAAAAGGTAGTCCTGTTTTCCCGTTGGAAACTTTCCGATGGAAACGTGTGTTCCATTTACAACTTTTGAAAGGTCTTACCACTTCCAGGCTATTCACGGCCACATGTTTAAATTTTGGCGCGTAAAATCGCAATCACTGGGCGGCGAAAGGACCTGAGTTAAATGGAACACGTTTTTCACCCTATGTATGGAAATTTCCACCGAAATTTCCGGAAATTTTTTGTAAATGAAAAACGCCCAAGACTTTGTATGGGAAATAAAATGCCGTCGATTATGAAGCCTAAAAAACGCTCAATTTAACGTTCATTCAATAAAAGGAATGAAAATGACTCACCTCTGGTGTATTCTTGTGCTTTTTGGAGCTTATTTTATCGTTTCGGGAATTCCGTGTTACTATGCTGCTCGTTTTTTCAAACAGTACATAAACTTATTCAAACGAACCAAAGCAAAATCGTGAAATGAATTGACTTACCTAAGGGTTGATCTGGATCCTTTGAAAAAAGCACGAAAAATCATTAAATCAGTGTTAAAGAAAAGCAATGACATAAAAAGAAATTATAAAGTGCAGAATCCACATTTTCTAATTCAACAAAATCACCTCTCCAGCTGCAGGCAAAGACGGATAATCTGGCTTTGCATCTAGTGGACTGATGGATGATTTTCGGCCAATTCCAAATATGGAGCCACTTCGGGAACGCTTTCGCTCATGTCCACCCGGTGCTCCTGAGGATTAAATGCCGGTAAATCATTAATTTTACACTATAAAGAAAGGAGACAAGAAGAGGCACAGACACAAGTTCGCCCTAATTCCGTGTGATGCCATAGGCAGCATAGGCAGCCCAAGCTCGCGTCACTACAGACAGCCGTTGAGAATTTAAACGCGTTATAAGGGGCGTTTTCCATTTACCAAGAAATTCCGGAAATTCCGGTTGGGATGTAAATTGGTTCGTTCCACTGGAAAATTTCCGGAATAAACGGAACTTCTGAAAAGGTAGTCCTGTTTTCCCGTTGGAAACTTTCCGATGGAAACGTGTGTTCCATTTACAACTTTTGAAAGGTCTTACCACTTACAGGCTATTCACGGCCACATGTTTAAATTTTGGCGCGTAAAATCGCTATCACTGGGCGGCGAAAGGACCTGAGTTAAATGGAACACGTTTTTCACCCTATGTATGGAAATTTCCACCGAAATTTCCGGAAATTTTTTGTAAATGAAAAACGCCCAAGACTTTGTATGGGAAATAAAATGCCGTCGATTATGAAGCCTAAAAAACGCTCAATTTAACGTTCATTCAATAAAAGGAATGAAAATGACTCACCTCTGGTGTATTCTTGTGCTTTTTGGAGCTTATTTTACCGTTTCGGGAATTCCGTGTTTCCAATGTGAGTCATTTTCATTCCTTTTATTGAATGAACGTTAAATTGAGCGTTTTTTAGGCTTCATAATCGACGGTATTTTATTTCCCATACAAAGTCTTATAACGCGTTTAAATTCTCAACGGCTGTCTGTAGTGACGCGAGCTTGGGCTGCCTATGTAGGTAGACCACGGTATAAATCCGGGTAACCATTTCTTTTTATTCGTGTTTTATTTTCATCGTAGTCACAAATCTGCAATGTTTTATTTATGTTTCCGTATCCCGTAGGAAGTATATATATTCTTCCGACTCGCGATTAAGGTAATTTATGTACGAAAATGGCTCAATAACAATAATTTATGCATTACACCGAAATCGAAATGGCGGAGAGCGTTTCCACTCCAACAAAGATTTCTGCAAGAAATCCAATTTCCAGGCTTTGCGGTGGTTCTCATGAGGGTCGCTATATGCTTCGAATATTCAGCAAGGTTCAACAAAAGATCTGTGTTCAAAAGTTTATAAAACGTGCGGTATAAAAATCTCTGAGGACGATACGAAATCAGGGAGGTCAACAGTGTTATGTAGGAATTGCGTTAAATTTGTAGACAAAATGGATCAGTTTATTCGGAGAGCTCAATCTCTAGACAATACGCCGTCTGATCTAAATTCAGAATATTCTGTAAAGCGATGTGTTCAACTTTCACCGTCTCCAGTTCGCATGAGCCGTCGAAGCGAATCACATCAGGTAGATCTGCAAAACAGCTTTCCTTCTCAGCTCCTCCAGCCACGACAGCTGCAGGAGATAATTCCACGTGTACAACCACTTATGCGAAGCAACCCAAACGAACTACATCACATTCTGCAGAGGAGCTGTCTTTGTCAACTCCGCAAGGTGCTACTTTTGTGCTACCTAGATCAACAGGAGGTAGGCTTGCTTCTTCAAGCACGTCTGCAGATCAGCTGTTGGCACAAACGACATCAAATTCAGCAAAGCAGCCAGCTTTCCCGACTTTGCCAGCTACAACTGCAGTTATAATGCCCAAATTAACAGGATCTAGTAATTCTACAACATTTGACGCTCAACCGTTTTTGGATGAGAGACAGCAGAAAATGATTGTGCAAGCGGTCAGCCTTAAGGATGCAACTGTATTGGCGGCTATTTTGAAAGACCACTGTTCAAGTGTTTTAAAGGAGTTAAAAAAGGCCTTCTGGGAAGAATTGAAGACATCATGTGCAAAGCTGTGCAAGCGTTTGCAAGGTTCTGTTCTCTATGGAAACGATTATTCCTTTCTACACAAAGCAGAGTCAGTAAATCAAATTGGTACCTTAAAGTACTTCAGAGAGAAGTATAAAAGAAGGAATGCTACCCTTTCCAAAGTTCTTGACTCCTGTGAAGGAAGTGAGGAGCTGTTCCTCAGTGTTGGGAACGCTCACATAATAACAGCTGTCCTGAACTTTTTTGGGATGTCAGACCTTTAGGATACACCATCATTACATAAATTCCCACAAAACATTGCACACGAGAGTGCAGAAAACAAGAAGAAATACTTTGATGATGCTTTTTGAAAGTTTATTGACAAGTTCATGCCTTCCGGATTTTTTTTGGTGGTTGTAGATGGTTGCAATTTCTTTTGAAGTGGTTGTAGGTAGTTGTAGATGGTTGTAGGTGTTTTTAGGTCGTTCCAT
>OX421450.1:3202500-3205000 GCA_949126865.1 Montipora capitata
ACTGTTTTTAACATGAGAAAATAACATATCTTCAAGCCATTGTGTAATTTTCTTTTCATTGTACAGACAGGCTGAGTGTTTTACTCAACATTTTTCTTTCTAACACCAAGCACAAACTTTATTGAAAATTCTTGCAGCTTGGTGGCAAAAATTTCTTCAATTTTCGTATTTCTTCTTCACTTGCAAGGATCTCCTTGAATAATTTATTTGCAGTTGTATGAAGTTTTACTTTTTATCGTGTCATAGAAGGATTTTACATCAGCTTCAGAGAACTTCACTAATCTATTACTCGCAATTTTTCACTGACTGTTTGTACGAACAACCATGCAAAGGTGGGAAATGATGTCATCAATAACCTCACTAGTGAGGATATGGAAAATAAGCTACTTGGGTCCCAGATGTAGTTTTGTATGATTTTATGAGTGGTGTATTTTCCAGTAAAACACCCCTGTCTATATAACAATAATAATTTTGTCATAATGGCTTGTATTTACCATTCTTCTCTTTTATCTCTTCCTTGCTTTTTTGTTGCTTCCATACATGTAGATTCTTGGTGGGTTTAACTTTTACATCCAGTGATTCGTCCAATTCATCATCAGAGTGAGAAGGTGTAACCCTGCAGGATCCTTGTGGTGTGGAATTGTTGGACACAAAACCTTCATTTTGTTGTATTCCTACTACTCTTGGCATGCGTACCATCTCTTGTCCACCATGATCTTTATAAAGTCAAAAATAAGAGTATAAATAATTATTTTTGAGTGTTCAAGAACATAGCTCACCTCAAAGTTGATATTCTCAACCTCTAAGACAATTAACGCTCCCTACCTATGAGGAAAATATGTGTCTACAAACAGTCCACCTACAAGTATGCTTTTCAAATGGCACTTAATTAAATAACAATATCTGAAGTCGAGGATGTCTTTGTTAAAAAGAGCATGTTTGGCAGTTTCGTCCTTGAGATTTCACTTTTTTGAATGGCTAAGCTGGATATGCAGATAATAAATAAGTTTATCTTTCAAGATGAAAAGGAATGATGTTAATTGTCTCAAGTGGACACCTACTGCACTAAAAACATAATGTTTGAGATATAAAAACTAAAACTTACTTTGGCTCCCTTCATTTGTTGGAGGGATATTCACAGCTTCTATGGCCAAAGCCCCATTTTCTGCATTACGAAGACTCCCATTCCTTCGTTTGCGCCACCTTCGCCAAATATGTATTCCACCAAATACTGAACATATGCCAATTCCAGTACATGACAAAATCAAGGCAATTTTAACAGTTTGTTGTTGGTCTTTGGATTCAATAAGATGTTTTGCTGAACTCGTGGTTATTGGATTATGTTGTGTTGTAGCCAGTGATGTTGGAGCTGGTCCACATGTTTTATCTGGTCTTGGAGCACAATATCGATGAGTAGCTTTTAATCCCTGCTTGATGCATTCCTGCTGTTCCTCATCTTTGCCATCGTTGCAACAGTAAGAACACTTTTGGCAGTCACGAGTTGCATTGCGGTAGAAATATTCTTGGATACAAGTCCCACTGCAAACAGTGTCAGAGACACGGGTGCAATTCTTGGTGACTATTTCATGCTCTGCACATTTATGACATGATTTGCACCCGCTGTAATCATACGTGTCTGAAAATGTCTTTCCATAGACACATTTTTTGCAGTGAATGACAGTCGGTGGATATGTTATATGTTCTCCACAATTTGGGTATAATCCCCAACCAGGGTGGCACAGTGAACAATGTAAACAGTCTTTAAAGCTACCATTTGGCCAGGTGACATAAAAAAAGTTTGGCTCACACTTTTGAATGCACTCAACCAAACCCTAAGAAAGAAAAGAATAAACTTAGATAAACTAAATTGGTTAGGTAACAACCCATTTTCTAATGCATATAGTTTGCATTGAATTAAAAATAGAATAGATTGCAATCTGAGAAGTACTTGTTCAAAACCTGATTAGCACCAATAAATTGAGGTAAACTTCCATGGTAACGTGTTAAACTTCAATGAAGGTTTTGCTCTCATCTTGTCACAATTTGCGCAAATTGATCGACTCCACGAGGAATAATTATTATTAAGCATTAACTTTAACGAAATAACCATTTTTTTTAAGGCAATGATGCAAATTAAATGCCTAATTGCAATAACAATAAACTATTAACGGTAGAAAATATTATAATTTTATCGGGTTATTTTAAGCACCAGCATAAAGTCCAGTGAATTGTTTTATTACAGATTGTCACAAGAGAGAGCAAAAATATTTTAGTGAACAAAGAACGTAATTGTAAAAGTTACTTACCAGAAGGAAATAGCCACAAAAACTCAACAAACACAATAAGATAGTTGGTCTCATGTCTGTCTGCTGTCTCAAGGCAGTCGTAGTATCTCAAGTGCTCATCATGGATGCAAGCGTACTTAATCTCTACACAACGGACAATATATGCTGAACGTTAACTTACGGTTAAAGTGGACTTATCAAGATCAATCAAGTTC
>OX421450.1:3207500-3212500 GCA_949126865.1 Montipora capitata
ACGCGTACACTTTTTGTTTGGATTGTTCTCAAATGTACTTATTCATATTGTTGCAAATTGTCCTGTTACCTTTTCCAGTCATTTCTTTTCAAGAATTATTGTTTTATGTTGCTGTCTTTACTCAGTATATCTCGCAATGTGGCGTCTTCAGTTCGCTTATCGCTGTTTCTTTTCGGATTTATTCCTAGCAAGGCCATTACCTTTGTATTACTAGGAGGAAGAAGAAAACATGGTCATGTAGTTGTATACCTCAGGGAAACGAAACTTCTGCGGATATTGTTTATGCAAGATCAAAATTTGCAAAGCTTAACTGAAGAAGAGGCTACGGGTAGCCTACACTTTGTTCCAAGGAACAATATTTCCGAGATTTATTATGTTACAGGGCGTTTTCAATTTACAAAAAATTTCCGGAAATTTCAGTGGAAATTTCCATCGGATGAAAAACGTGTTCCATTTAACTCAGGCCCGTTCGTCGCCCAGTGATTGCGATTTTACGCGCCAAATTTTAAAATTGTGGCCGTGAATATAGCCTGGAAGTGGTAAGACCTTTCAAAAGTTATAAATGGAACACACATTTCCATCGGAAAGTTTCCAACGGGAAAACAGGACTACCTTTTCAGAAGTTCCGTTTAGTCCGGAAATTTTCCAGTGGAACGAATTAAAAACGTGTGTTCCATTTACATCCCAACCGGAATTTCAGGAATTTCTTGGTAAATAGAAAAAAGCCCACAATGTCTTGGTCAATACCCAGTTCAATTCCGTAGTCCGAAGTCCAAGGTCTTAAGTCCACACTCGGCTAACCAACCATATGGTTAAGTGCGATCGTAGAATAGTTTTTCGCATTTAAAACGGTTGTTAAAGGCGTTGACTCCAGTCAAAACCAGTAAACCGATGCTTTACAAGTTTCTGCGAAAAAATATTTCATACTTTTTGTTACCAATATACCGGGAGAAATTAGCCTGGTGTGATGTGTCAGTCATACGATGACCTGATATTGCATTGCGTGCAACGAAAACACAAAATCTCGTTTCCAGTCACGCACACAATTTTTAATACATATCTCTCCGTAAATCTGACGCGTAATCTTGGTCATCGCGATTGCCTCTGATCGAGGATGGGCATGAAGGGGTAAAATGGGAGCTGGGATTGATCTGATTTTTCGGTGGGAAAATGAAATTTGATCACTGGGAACTAGGATTTTGTTACTGGGAATGGGAGATAAAGAGTCCTTGGTGCGAATGGGATTTGCATTATCAGAGGTTATCAGGTATTTAATAGTTCTGCTCAAAATTCCTGATATCAAAAATTTCATGCGGTCTTCTTGCGTTCCTGGCCACGGCCATGTGAGTGTGAGGGCCTTCCTGATGGTTTTTGAGCCTCAAAGCTTCCTACATCCCTACCTCTTATAAGGCTTTACTAGCACGAATCGACTTCCCTAAACCCACTGCAACCAATGCAATCGTTCGAAAGGAAGAAGCTCGGAAAAATTTGTCAAACACTGGAACTGAAATGTCCTTGAACGTACCCTACCGATTTGCAATACCTTCGGCCTAGTGATTGTTGCGGGTCTAGTGAAGTGGGCGAAGAAGACTCCGAGGAGGATACTGGTGAGGATATTTATGTTGATGAATTTAGTAAAGAAGATCATTACAGTGACTCTGAAGGTGATGTAGAGAAACGGGAGACTGCACCATTCAGAATGCTTTCATGTGCCAGGTGATAGCAAGCCTTTTTCGTTGGACACTTGGGTAAGCAATCCCACGCAGTTACAAATTAATAAGCTCTGTCTTCATTGGCTCCGTTCTCCAGTAATTTCATTCGACCTTTTGAGACTTATCATTAACTTTTTCGTACAACACTTTCGATGTCCTAAAATTATATTTTCCCTATCATATCTCCGGTTGCGATTTTAGTAGCAGGGACTGGGATTTCTAAGAAAACTTGCCACTGGAACACAGATTTTGTCCAAACTTGGAAATGGGAAATGGGATTGCTCCTTGCCCCCCCCCCCCCCCCACTCCCCTCCCATTCTTCCTTCATGACCCTCAATGAGGAGATACCGAGTTCGAATCCTACTTAGGCTGCCTTCTGTGAAAAGTGTCTACGATGCGAAAAAATCTTAGTCATGCGCAGCCAAATCGTGACCCCCCCAAAAGTCCAAAGTCCAAAAACGGTCGAACAAAGTAATGGAGACAATTTGAAGCCAAGGGAGACTTCATTGCATAACTTGCAATGTCTTCTGTTGGCCGGTAGTTAAAAGTTCTTTTGACAGATAAATTTAGCTCGATCAGTCTTAATCATGTTTCTCAAATCCAATTAGATTACGAATACCACTCTATATGGCCACACTGATAAATGTGCGAGCCGGAGAGTTTCCTGGGGACCGCTTCTCGAACGTTCCCAAAAGTTTTTGTGTCGGAAAAGTCATTCGTGAAACTGCCAACCGCAAGCTTTGGAAAGCCGATTTTTTCACCATGTTTTCAAGGCAACAAAAAGCAAAGCCGGACTGTGAAGTTTGGCGACTTAAAGTGGTACTATGATCAAATTTTTACCCCTTGATTTTTTGAGTGTATCACCTAAAATTCCATGAAAGAACAAAAACGCCATTTATCGTTTGCAAATACCTGCATTAGTTCCGGAGATATTTAAGTAACTATTGAAAAATGGGTAAGATATGTAAATGAAATGACTGATGATGTCATACACTCAACCCAATATTATATTGAGTATATAAATAGGGCTACCTTGGCCAGTTTTCAGCACAGACCATTGAAAATTGGTAGTCTAATAGTTCTACAGGAAACACTCCTATGACTATAAAAAATTCTGTTCCCATGGCAACTCACTCTTTTCCAGTCCCCACCCACTTGATTTCAATATGTTAGTGATTTTCAGCTTGAAAAATGTTAAACAAGGCCACAAACTCGAGCTAACATATTTATATGCTTGCTGGATCATGCGTATGAAGTGCTGTTAGCAAATATCAAAATGGAATGCCAAAGGTGGCCAGAAAAGCTTTTAATTAATATGGGGGAGGTCTGCAACCCAGTATGATGCCATAGTAACAGAACTGTTAAGCTCATATTGTGGAGAACATTTAGTAGAATCTTACTGCAAAAAATCAAAAATTTCTGATTCAAATTGGCTGAGATATCTCTTTTCATCATATTTGAACAAAATTTGGTTGAGTGTATGACGTCATCACTTGGCTAATTTGCATATTTTAACAACTCGAATATCTCTGGAACGAAAAGAGATAAAAGGAAAGGAAAGGAAAGGAAAGGAACTTTATTTAAGTGTCTAGTCGTTCTAGCGCTGGAGCGCTAATTGGGGACACTGTAAACTGAAATGAACAATGAAAGTAATATAATAAATATTTGAAAAAAGGAAACAGCATTTTTCTTCTCACACAGACTACTTGTTTATGTTTCAGAATTGCTTAGATAGGAAAGATGCGATTTTCTTCAGAGTACCCCTTGAAATCCTTTCCATTCCAGATGGAATTGTGACACTCGAAAATGGCCAGAAAAGTTAGGCGACGTTCGAGAAACGGGCCCTAGAACTCCCCACAAATACTAAATTTTGATTATTGTAGCCAGTGATGTTGGAGCTGATCCACATCTTTTATCTGACGGTCTTGGAGCACAATATCGATGAGTAGCTTTTAATCCCTGGTCAATGCATTCCTGCTGTTCTTCATCCTTGCCATCGTTGCAACAGTAAGAACACTTTTGGCAGTCACGAGTTAAACTGCGGTAGAAATATCCTTGGATACAAGTCCCACTGCAAACTGTGTCAGAGTCACGGTGGCAATTCTTGGTGACTATTTCATGCTCTGCACATCTATGACATGATTTGCACCCGCTGTAATCATACGCTTCTGAAAATGTCTTTCCATAGACACATTTTTCGCAGTGAATGTCAGTCGGTGGATATGTTATATGTTCTCCACAATTTGGGTACAATCCCCAACCAGGGTGGCACAGTGAACAATGTAAACAGTCTTTAAAGCTACCATTTGGCCAGGTGACATAAAAAAAGTTTGGCTCACACTTTTGAATGCACTCAACCAAACCCTAAGAAAGAAAAGAATAAACTTAGATAAACTAAATTGGTTAGGTAACAACCCATTTTCTAATGCATATAGTTTGCATTGAATTAAAAATAGAATAGATTGTAATCTGAGCAGTACTTGTTCAAAACCTGATTAGCACCAATAAATTGAGGTAAACTTCCATGGTAACGTGTTAAACTTGCTCTTGTCACAATTTGATCAAGTCCTCAATACAAGGAATGATTGATTGAGTTGCCAGTAATCGGTTCCCTCTTTATACGCAGAGGTTTCTGGGATCGCTATGGGGCAAACATTGCAAGTCGCTACAAGAAAATGTATGGCGGAAACTTATTTCGACGTCCAAAAAATGATTTTAGAGAGAGATCAACGCTTTTTTCGACACAGATTTATCCGAAATCGATTTGGGCAATGTTGATACGTGGCAAATGTAAGTTTTTGTTTGAATAACCGTGAAATATGAGATAAAATTTACTCGGGTTATATGGAGGTATATCTATGACAAAATTCAATGATCAGTATTTGAAATAAAATCGTCCAAATCATGAATGCATCAATCCAAAGCTGAATGGCAACAAGCCGATTCTGCAAATGGCCATCACGGAAAGAGACATAACGCAGAGAGGCATAACGCAAATAGCCATAACATAAAGAGGAATAACGCAAAGAGGCATAACGTAGAAAGGCATAATGCAGCAAAGCATGACGCAAAAGGCATAAGGTAAAATAGCCATAACGAAAAGGCCCTTTGAAGAAGGGAGACTAGCTGTGTACTCCGTAAATAATTTCAGTTCTAAAAAAACGTCAATTTTGTTCAAGGGAACGAACATATAATCGCTATCGAACTTTTTTGTCCTGTTTAAGTTATGCCTCTGCGTTATGGCTCTTCGTTATACCTCATTGCGTTACCCTTTTTGTGCTATGGCCA
>OX421450.1:3232500-3245000 GCA_949126865.1 Montipora capitata
CGATTGAGCGCGACGTGGACAAAAAAAGCATAAATTAGGGCGAGAAACAGTCGCGAGAGGAAGGCGCATTTTCCCTTCTCAGACTTTTCGCGGTAATTTTTCTCACGCTGGATTTATCCGACCTATGATAAAAAAAAACGCTTTTTTTGCCCGAATGCCCGCACATCTTTTCCGGACTTGTTAGCCTTCCCATCGTGGTCTAGAAAAAAAGATAAGCCGACAATATATCAACTATATCAAGGCGTCTAATATTTTCTTCCTTGAGCGTCTTGCAAAAGTGGTACACAGTCAAACTCGGGTTGCTTGTCTTAAGGCAGGCAATAACTTCCTCTCCTGGGTTCTCGCTTATCTTAAGAGAATCAAGGTCCATCTTGTATTTGAAAGCAACCTGTTCCCACGCTTTGCACCTGTTGACCTCCTGACAAAGATGATTTTCAACTCTCTGTTTTGTATTTATTGATCGGTCAAAAACGTCCTTTAGCAGTCTGTATCCTAGATAACCATAAAAAATAAATAAATAAATAAATAAATAAATAAATAAATAAATAAATAAATAAATAAATAAATAAATAATAGAAAAAAACTATAAACAGCTAAGGCATTTATTTACACCACCGACAAGCTGATTACATAGAAGTGACATAAATGTATCTGTTTGAAGTGCGGGTTATAAACGAAAGACAGAAGTGATCTTGCTCTTATCTGGACAATTTAAGCAATTCTCTTTTAGACACCTGACAAATTCTGGTGCCTTCGATGCGGGGATTCGAACCCATGACCCCTCTGGAGCATTGTACCCGCATCGCAGAGGACATGGGTTCGAATCCCGTTGAAGCCGTATAAATCTATCACATGTCTATAAGAGACAATTGCTACATTGTCCAACACGTCTTTCTTTCGTTTACATGAAGTATACTATTCGAAAAGAGCAGGGGACGGGGTTCCCGGTGTGGCGGACTGGCTTGAATTCTCCAGAAAAAATGCGGCCGGCTTGGCAGCGATACCTAAATCAAAGTGGCTCTGAGACATTGCCTCGCAAATTCGTATTTCGTTCCCAGGGTCCCTCTTCTTCCCTTCTCTCGAGACCCTGTGAACGAGGTTTTTCGCACATATCCATTGGTCATTTCAATATTATTCAGCAATAAAACTGTCGGTGTTACAAAGATGAGTGTTGAGTGACTCTTAGTGCCGTAGTAAAATTGTCAGGAACATTTTGTTTGGTTAAGTGGAAGTGGATGAATCGTGTACTAGTGAAAAAACTGTGACGGCAAAATGGCACATAGGCTATAAATACAACAACAATTTGTAAGAATGTTAATTAACAGTGGCAACTCCCAGTGAGGTTTAGAGGATAGTAAATTGACACAGACCCAACCTGCAATTATGCCGTCCCTCCGTACTGATAATAATATGCCTAGAGGTAATCTAGGATTATTGAGGTGCGTTCGACAGTCGCTTTGGAAGCAAAGCAGAAAGGTAGCGAAAGAAACAATCTTTGAGCATACGATCATATACTTCTTGAGATGGTTTCAATAAGCGCCGAGAACTATGGGCGCGTTCTTTTGGGGCTATTCCGAAACAGGAATACTCCGAATAGACGGTAATCGTGTTCTTTTGGGACCAATTCGGCAGATGCGTTCTTTTGGGAACTGGTATTCCGTGTATTCTGTTATTCGTAAACCGGAATAAGAATAACTGGAATTTTCCCAAAAGAATGCGCCCTATGACTCGTGTGACAGGACTGAAAGACTGCGCCCTTGACCAACCTTTGAATCACATTAAGTACAAAAGGCGATCTGTTTGATTTACGAAGGTAATAGTTGTGCTCAAAATTATTGCGCTTCGTTTCTGTGGAAACGATACAACGTAAATAGCCCCATGAGAGAACATGTGGTTACTCGTAAAATATTAAACAAAGAAGGATTGAAGAAAATAAAAAGGAATCGAGTAACATTGGCATCAAGGCTGAGATGTGGATCATTTCCGGGTTCACTTCAACTTCTTTTTAACAGCACGTTAAAGCGCGCATTGATGTGGTTATTACTTCTACTTTTCGTGTGAATAAAGTACAGTAATAGATTGATAGATAGATAGTTAGATAGATAGTTTATTGACTGAATAAATGGCAGCCCGTGAAGGCTGAATTACATATTCATAAAACTAGAATAGATAAAATTACAAAACTAAGTATAAATCCAATTAAAATATCAATGTTACAGTCAATGTTCATTGTTTCTTTTAAGACTGGAGGTCATAATAAATGTATTCTTGAAACGGTCGGTTTTCCACTTTGGTATAGAAAAATATCTGTTATGCCAAAGAGAAAGAATTGAATTGTTCTTGGGAGGGAGCAGCTTATTTAAACGGTTATCACGGTCTTTTACTATGGCGTCGAACATTTTAACGCAGATAGCTTCATTATAAGTAGTAATCTTTGGAATACCAAGAAAATCTAGAGCGTCGTTGTACGCAATACTAGGGCAGATGATTGCCAGTGCTCTTTTCTGGATGCGTTCCAGTTCGATTTTCAAATACTTCGGTACTGCATGATGGAACACAGGTACTGCGTAAGTTAGGATGGATCCAACACATGTGGTATAGAATAGCACAAGGTCACTAAAGGGCCCTTTTGCCCTTTTTAGCTGTACCAGAAAATACAAACGCTTGGCTGCTTTTTTGACTATCTCGATAATATGATTGTTCCATGAAAGATTATGTGATACTGTTACGCTAAGCAACTTTGCACTTTGAACGATTTCTAATTCCTCTCCGTTGGTAAGGATAGGGTTGAACTCCGGTGATTTCTTGGCGAAAGAAATTCGCAGCTCTTTACATTTGTCGTTGTTGAGTTGAACTCTGTTGTCGATAGACCACTGGATAACTTGATTGGTAGTAAGTTGTGACTTGCTTTCATTACCTTTGGCAACAATCTCAGATATTGTCCTGTCATCAACATATTTCCATAGCTGAGCATTTAAAGAGCTGATTTCCAAGTGGTTGATCAGGACAAGGAACAACCATGGACCAAGTTTAGTTCCCTGAGGGACCCCCGATGGCACAGGTCCCCACTCAGAGAAGCAGCCTTCAGATAATTTGATTCGCTGAGAACGGTCAGATAGAAAGTCGATAATCCAATTGATGATGTTATTCGGTAAATCTAATCTACCCAGCTTGCCTACTAAGATCGAGTGGTCTATGAGATCAAAAGCTTTTCGGTAGTCGAAAAGTATCACTCTAACTGTTGCACCATTTCCATCAGTTCCCTTCGCCCAGTTGTGTACCATGTCTATTAAAGCTTGAGTTGTTGATGACTTAGGAATAGCACCATAATGATTTGGATCGAGAACTTTTAAGACAGCTGGCTTCACATAATCGGCCACGATACAATCTTCAGCAACTTTCGATAGACATGAAGTTAAAGAGATGGGTCTTAGATCTTTCTTTAAGTCATTTACTGGTTTTTTTCTTCGGTAATGGTGACACATTGGCAAGTTTCCAAATGTGAGGTAGACGTTGTTCAACGAAAGAGGCACTTATTATCTTACTAACTGGATAAGCGAGGAGGTCAGCGTATTCACGTAGTAACCAATTAGGTATCAGGGGCACCCAACGAGAATATAGTTCAAAACCACTTAAACATAGCATTGTTTAACCTATTTTAGTATTTAAACTGTAGATATAGGCATATTTTTATCCCCTAGAAATTTTTCATCTGTTCGGATTTCCTAGCTGAAAGTCTAGTGGCCCGAAAACTTTAGGGATCAAAACTTACTTTTTCGAAAATTTTAGCCAGAAAAAAGGCTCCCGAAAATTCTAGGTGACCTTTTTGAGGTAAAAATCCGTTAAAAATAGGCAGTTATACCATTTTTTAGACGTTCGAAAATCCTAGGACAGGTAGGCAAGCAATAAATTTTTTCAACAAATGTTCCGAAAATTCTAGATCTCAAATCGTCTTCCGAACAGACATTTTCCGAAAATTAACGTTGGGTGCCTCTGAGGTATATCATCAGGACCGCTTGCCTTTGATGGATTCAGTTTCGACAAAAACTTGTGTATACGGAGCTCCGATGTCTCAGGGAATTTCGATGAGATTTCGTCAGTGGGTAGACGAGTCAGCGGCTGGTGCAGACGATACTCTTGTAGGGGTTCTAAAAAGGCATCGTTGATTGCGTTCGCCAGGTCATTTGGAGAAAGTTCTCGAACATCATGAGCATGAATTTGGCTGATCAGATCGCTTGAATGTTGGTGGGCTCCGCATAGTCTTTTAACTTCTTTCCACCACACCCTTGGGTTTTTCTCCTTCATATTCTCAACTTCAAGCTTGTAGAAATTTGCTTTACATACTTTCCTCTCGCGGTTTACAACATTCCTGTACAGCTTGTATTGCAGTAAGTTGCGGCCCTTATTATGGAAAGCTTTTTGTCTTTTCAGAATTAGTGATTTCAAATGCTGTGTCATCCACGGGGCGTCAGATGAACAAACGCGAACTTTCTTGACTGGTATGAGAAGGTCAATACCCGCGTGGATTGTTTCACAGAACATGCTTAGCACGTCTTCGCAGCTTTCAAAGGAGGTAAACAGACTAGGCCAATCCATACTGCTTAAGAATCTTCCCATTTCGGCTTTGCGGCTTGCTCGCATATCACGCTTGAATACATACTTTGCTGAGCGACTGCTAACACGAGTCCTTGGTTGTGCTGCTATGGTATTATGATCTGAAAGACCGAAAGGCGGAAAATGACGTGGATCATCATAGAAATCATGTAGGTTGGTCAGTATCAAGTCGAGGATTGCGTCCTCTCTGGTTGGCCTTTTAACGATTTGCTTAAGACGAAAGTGCTTCTTCAACGATTTAATGTCGAGGCGATTAAAGTCACCCGCAACAATAAGTGCACAGTTGGGAAATTTCGACTCAGCAAAAAAGAGAGAGACCTGAACAAAGAAGAGTTCTCGGTCTCAGCCCAGTGAGGATGGTAAACTACAGCAACAATAAGGGAAGAGAAACCTGATGGCAGACGGTTTGGCCGTAATTGTACCCACAAGACTTCGTGATCGTCACAACAGGACAATTCTTGAAGTTGTTTGAATCTGAAACCGTTTTCTTTAATATAGAGGCAAACTCCGCCATGATCGTTCGACATTCGATCTCTCCGAATGATGGAATAACCAGGAATATCTACAACGGTGTTTGCGATGGTTGTTTTCAGCCAAGTTTCGGTAATAAAGGCGAGATCAACTTGAGTACGAAGGAGAAATTCTTGCGCTTCCACTAACTTTGGTACAAGAGACATTACGTTTGATACCATGATCTTTGGTGCATAAAAAACCGATCTCTGAGGAGATAGATCTGAAGGATTTGGTCCCGAAACCCGTACTCCATCCCGCGAGGGCACTTGTAGATAGTTTACCACAGTTGAGTGAACAGCGTTCCTGGCCAAGGTATTAGCGTGAATATTTAATGAAGTGTTATGCAAATTTAGTTCAAGATCGTCTTGGATTTCAGTATTTGTACTTGTGAATTTTACAGTCAAACCCGATGTACAGAAAGGTAGCACAAGCCATAAATACGAAAAGGTGGTTCTCTGAACCAATCACAATGGTTTAGTGAAGTGAGTGATGGTGATGAACATTAGACCTGTTCCAAACGTCGTGCTACTGCCGTGCCGAACTCAAATGAAATTGTCCTTTCGATTTAAGCATGGCAGTAGCACGCCGTTTGAAACCATTAAGCGCGGCACGGCTGACTTAGGTTCGGCACGACTACTTAGCACGGCAGGCCTTGCCGTGCCGCACGGCAGTAGCACGACTTGGTTTCAAACGGCGTGCTATTGTTGCGCCGAACTCAATTCATAAAATAATTAATTTAATGTATTTTGCATTATTTGCATACTATTACGCTGGATGGATGGTTTGTTTTGTCTTTTGAATTTGGCGCGACTGTATTAGGTTCGACGTTTGAAACCGCTGCCGTGCCATCGTCGTGCCACTGCCAAGCCAAATTCATTTGAGTTCGGCACGGCAGTAGCACGACGTTTGGAACAGGCCTTAACAATTATTCTTTGAAATCGAGGTGAATAGTGGCAGAATATTTACTGAGCGGCGAAGCGGCGAGGTAAATATTTTGCCACTATTCACCGAGATTGACAAGAGTAATTGTTTTAGTATATACTCATGAAGTGATCTCAAGAACATTTGCAGAAGAAAACCATCCAAAGTCGATTTAACATCTCAATTCATGCGTGGAAAACGTGAGAGCGGCACAAAGCATGCGGGAAAACTTGCGCGCAAGTGTTTACAGAAGCTTCAAACATGGCAAATCTAAATAACCTTCGTTAAAATCCTCGTTACAAACAGCAAAATGGTCATTTAACACCGTTTAAATCAGCAATCGAAATCGAAAGTCTGCCTGTTAAAACATTTTCACCGTTCGATCAAAGTTTTAGACGTTCATTAGCGTAATTGTTGGAAAGGGTATTGTTTATTACCAATTTTTGGTGGTATGGGCGAGCATGCATGATATTCTTTGCCCTTGCTGTGGGCACAATATCTCACATTAGAATTGGAGGCAGGGTTAAAAAGTTTGAGCGGTGTAGTGCTAACAAGAGCAAAATGTTACACACAGTATTTCTATCAGACCACTATTATCTAAAAAGCCCGCTTCCACTTCCATGCAGGCATTGGTTGCTTACTTGAAATATAAACACAATTGTGTATCAACTCACCCCTTCCAGCAGATAGTGCAACATCAAGTTCTGCTACATCCGATGTAATAAAAGATGAATTATGTTGGCCTGCATCACAGCTTCTCACTTCACATTCATAGAAGCCAAAGTCTTGCACCTTGAGTGGATCACGGATAAGACTAGACCTCTTTTCTTCAGGTAATACTTCTCCATCTTTAAACCATTGATAAGTCACTTTAGTCCCTCCCTTTACTATGCACTTCAGTTCCACTCGAGAACCTTCTGTCTGCTTTTGTGTTTGTGGATGTTCCTCAATGGTTAATGAAGGGCATGATTCACCTTGAATTAAAAGGAAAAATACCCTTCTCTAAGCAAAAGTCTCTATCAGCTTTTTGTTCAGTTACTAATTTGCTGTTTCCACAAAATTTTGAGCATATGATACACCACAGGGAACCACAGTAGTGGTAACCTGTTACATCGGAGCCCAAAACAATGAACAGTTGCATGAGGTCTCAAAACTTGAAACAACATTGTGCCTTGAAAGGAGACAAGAAGAGGCACTGTTAAGTGGAAGATGCCAGACACAATTAAGTCAACCCCTACTTAAGGATTGCAGTCTAGGGATGCAGCAAATGTATTTTCAAATCCTATTTTCAATTTGTTAAAAGTTTCAGTGAACTGGAGCAAATAATTAAGCCCATGAGGCGAAGTCGAATGAGCTATTGACCCGTGGCCCTTGGGGGCCTGATATGGGTTTATTGGGTATTTTCAAAAATTTAAAACTTTCAAAATAATACATTATTAGAAAAGCACTGAATTCGATTTACTTTTGGATGATGATTCAGTATATTTAGACCTCCAAATCTTCATTTACCATCTAATCCATAATAATTGTTGGCTGTTCCAGTATATCGAGGAAAATAATGGGCCGAGGTCATGGTTTGGTTCACAAATACATTTTCACTGAGAATTTCAGTATTGCCATATTTGCAATCCATGTTTTTTCTAGTTCTATTTATGATGGCAGTGCAAAGCTTAATGTAAACTCATCATAACCAGGGGCAGATCCAGAAATTCCAGAAAGAGGGGCCGTAGAAATTGCGGTAAGAGCGCACCCACCCCCTCCCCCTGGACCACATGCCCTCTATCCGAAAAATTCACGTTAGTCAAGATGTATTTAAAATAAGAAAAGCTCTGAAACTGAACTAATCATCATCTAAAGTAAAAACCGCCTGATCTACCACTTGAAAGTCGGTTGGTTACAGAAGCTCTTTAAATACAGAGAAAAAAGGGGGACGGTCGCTTGCCCTAAGTCCACCCCCGATGACAAGTAGAATGTGACTTGGCTTCATTAACAGTTGTGAGAACTTGTTTTTTGAAGTCTTGGCTATTGCAAGCTAGGTATGGTGCACTGAAGATTGTTTATGCAATTCGCCTTCCAAATGCAACTTACCAGATAATTAAGTTAATAATTATGCAATGCAAAACCTGCCACCTTCCAACAACACTACTGTATTTATAACAGTGCACTCCTTTTTAGGAGAAATGGCTTTTATAAACATGAATACTTACTGACTTCATAAAATAACAATGTCTTACCTTGTGGTTGATCAGGATCCTTTCAAACAATAAAAAAGTTAAAGAAATGATAAAAATTGTTAAAATGTGAAGACACCAATGAAACTGAAATAATGCAATAGTTTAACTTCTAACAGTAACAATGTTTTTACAATTTTACCTCATCTGGCAAAACCTGGTATGCTTGCTCCTTAGACAATTTGCGGGCAATTGCCTCTTGTAATGAGCCACTTCTGGAAAGTTTTCTCTCATGTCCACCCTCTGCTCCTGAAAAAACGGCAATTGCTCATTATGTATCTTTATACTGCAATCGAGTATGCACTTAAAAATTAGTCATTACATACCTTTTCTGCCTGGCTGTCCGTCACAGCTTTCAGAAGTTGAAGACAGAGCATTTTTGTCCTGTGCAGAACCTAAAAAGCTCTCTGTCATACTGTCATTTACTGCAACACAGTTCAAACAGAAAACAAAGATCAGTGCATTTTTAGGTTTACTTAAATTTGATATCATTCTCAACTTACAGGTGATATTTGCTATGACTTTGACTTTTGCTTTGGCTCGATCAAAGTACACTGTACCATCTTTTTTGAATGCCTCAAGCGTGTGAGGGTTAGCAAACTGCATTAATTTAACACTGAGTTTTAGTAAAGCAAAAGAAATTTTAAAGGACAACTACGAAAACAAAGTACTGGTAAGTATTTTTTAATGTCTCGCACAACAAGGAAAGAAGATATAGAGAAAGAGGGAGAGGAAAAAAGACATAACAGTAAGCAGGTGATGAGTAAGCAAAAGAGAGTGACTGAGAGCAAGAGAAAACAGGCGAAATATTAGTGACAAACAAAGAAAGAGAGAAAGAGAAAGAGCCGGAGAGAGAGCAAGAAAGAGCCAGCATAAGTAGACGAAACTGTAATGATGAGCAGCGGAAGAAAGAGCAAGCATGAGCACCTGGAAATGGGCTGAATAATGGTGACGAAAAGGGTAAAAAAAGCAAGAAATACCATAGGAAAATAGACTAATTTATAGTAATGAACAGATCAGACAGATCAGACTAGTCATAAATATGCCTGAAAACAAAAATATTTAGGACTGTACCATAAGTTACGGCCCCCCATTTTTCAATCTTCAGATTATGGCTTCACACTCTGGGCATACATTGAAGTGCCCTGGGCTAGAGCAAGGACCAAGAAAACAAGGATGGCGTGGTGGTAATAATATTAACCTCTTTGTAAATGGATTAAGCAGGAAATTGCATCAGGAAGTCAAGCAAGCTGTACTGCCGTGCGCTCTCTACATATTGACGAGGGTTTCCCAGATCCTCTTCTTAACTGCTTTCGTTTACAGCGTGTGGTTAGGGGCATTAAGTGCGCTCAGGGCTCCTCTTCTTACTCACGCTTACCAATTACAGATGGGCTTATGATGGTAATCTTTAAATCTCTCGACCTCTCAGTTCCGGACCACTGTATGTTCTGGGCTGCGTGTACCCTTGGATACTTTGGCTTCTTGCGATCCGCTGAGTTCACGGTTCCTAATCTCGCATCCTTCTCCTCCACCCTTCATTTGTGTGTCCAGGATATAGCCGTGTACTCAGTCACCGATCCTTCATGCTTACGCACTAAGATCAAAGCTTCCAAGACTGACCCTTTCCGCAAGGGTTGTTTTATTCATATCGGGAAGGGTCGTTTCCCCCTGTGTGCTCTTCAAGCTGTTATGCAGTATTTGTCCCTTAAGGGAAGTTCAGGAGGCCCCTTCTTCCTGCTCCAGGATGGCCGGCTCTTGTCTCGAGCTCTTCTCACTAGCTGGATCCGTCAAATTATGGTGGCAGCTGGCATTCCTGGCAATTTTTCAAGCCATAGCTTCCGCATTGGAGCAGCAACGGTCGCAGCTCGCAATGGCATCCCCGACCACTTAATCCAGGCGTTAGGACGTTGGACCAGCAATGCCTTCCAGTTGTACATACGCACACCATCAGAGGCCTTGGCGGGTCTCTCTAGTCAATTGATTTCTTGAACTCCTTCATGTGGATTTGGACCTCGCAGGGCTCTTTGCGTCTCACCTTGAGGCTCTGCAGACACTGTGCCTGGCCTTGAACATTTGTTATGCCCTGCGGATTTTGGCCATGCCCCTCATGCGGATTCTCTTGCTTGCTCGTGCCTTACAGTTGAGTGCTCTGCGGATGTTTGCTACTCTGCCAGACTGGCCGGTGTGTCGGCCCTTTGGTAAGTACCTCTTGCTGGGCGAGGGGAAGGTGCTTGGTCTTCTCTTGGGGTGTCGTAGGTCCCACGTGCACCCTGTTCGCGGGCCCTCCGCCCTTCCAAGCACCTTGTTGGGCGAAGGGTCTGGGTGGTTGCCGCTCTCAGGGTTGCCATGGATACCTGCAAGCTTGGCTGGCATCACGCACGGCTCCACCTAAACCAAGGCACCTTCCCCAAGCTCATCGATTGGCGATGAGTTTAATTGTGGCTGAATGTAATTTAGGCGAAGTTAAACTTGAGCCAATGCAGTCAGCCCGCGGGAAGCCATGCGCGGGGGGTTCGCTTTTACAGGGTTTGTTGCAGGGGCATTTGTATTGCGTTCCAGCTACGTTCTCGTTCGCCTTTGTCTGCCATAGCTGAGTGCCTTTTTGCTCCCACTCCTCCCTCCCCTTAGTGGTAAGTATGTGGGTTAGGTAAGTATTTCCACTGATTTTTTTTCCACTGATTTATCAGTGTGACGGTGCCGGGTGGTTGCCGCTCTCAGGGTTGCCATGGATACCTGCAAGCTTGGCTGGCATCACGCACGGCTCCACCTAAACCAAGGCACCTTCCCCAAGCTCATCGATTGGCGATGAGTTTAATTGGCCAATCATTGCAACCTGAGCGATATGTTGGATACAATCTACTTCTAACTTGTAACCGGAAGTTAGTTACCGGAAGTATATGTAAGAGCCTGTAACACTAGGTTGAGGCTGATTGCACCATATTGCATCAGCCCACATCATGGTGAACGTTGTGGAAGAAATCTGTGTGTTGAAATAAAACTGAGATATGTTTTTACGTGAAGTTTGTCTTATCCACCAAGAACTATGGCCACGCTTGCAATAAGATATTATTAATTTTGTCATAATAGCTTGTATTTACCGTTCTTCTCTTTTTTCTCCTCCTTGCTGTTCTGTCGCTTCCATAGACGCTTGTGGGTTTTAACGTTTAGGACCACAGATTCGTCAAATTCATCATCAGTGTGAGTAGGCGTAGCCTTGCAGGATCCTTGTGGTGTGGAATTGCCGGTCTCAAAACCTTCATTTTGTTGTACTCCTTCTAATCTTGGCAAATGTACCATCTTTTGTCCCGCATATTGATCTTTCATTCCTAGGGATAAAATGTTTGAGAAGTCAAAATACTCAAAGTTAATATTTTCAACCTCTTAGACAACAGATGTGTAATGAACACTATATTGAAGGCTTTCCTTTTCAGTTTAATTGTTATATTTGATTCCTTTTCAATTCACGAAATTAAGTTTCCTTTCGCCCTTTAGTTTAACACCTTGGAGTTTTTACACTTCTTGTGGACTTTGTCTTGGCTTAGTTTTTAGTTACCCTGCATGTGTATAGTGTGGAGCTTGTCAGCGCATATAATAATTTAGCAGAAAGTTACCTTTGACTGTGCAGTGCAAGCGGGAACCTATGCGTAAGTGAAACGTTTATGTTAGTCCTTAAAGAAAGGTTACAGCGTAGTATTTTGACTTAGTAAAATCGCGGTTTCTGTAGGTTTATTTGCTTTAGTTTTAGACCTCAGTTTTATGGTTCTATTTTGTTTCCTTCATTTGCAAGACTTTCTGTAATTTTCCTTTCTTGTAGTTTAGGTTTCTGTTTTATATAGTTCTTCTATAGGATTTGTGCATCTTAAGTCAATCTTTTTCACGTTTCAATTTCATAGTGGCACTCCCAACAAACATCTGTTTCATCCAAGTTATGATCGGAATGTCCGATATTGTTCATATGCGATTCCTATTGTTTATTTCTTTAGCACTTATTGATTAGTTTATTGATTACATTGTGTTTCAGTTTACGTTCGAATATTGTCGATTAAATCGCCGCTAATCAAAGTTGGTTCTCCGTGATACTTTTCGCCTTATTCGACCGGTAAAACAACCCCTATCCAGCTCATTGGGACACGTCGTCTGGCTTGTGACACCGCGCCTTTCAACAGAGGCTGTGACCGGCGCTCTAAGATGTATGGCAACTGCAGACTGCAGACCGCAGAC
>OX421450.1:3257500-3265000 GCA_949126865.1 Montipora capitata
CACTAAGGAAACCGTGGTGCGAGTCATGTAAATAATGACATACCTGATCATAAATAACCGTGAGAATGAACAATTATCTCCTGACATTTTCTAATCAGTTACATACAACCAGGAAATTTCGTCTGCAATTTTCCGCAGAATTTGTTTCCGTCCTTGTAAACTGGGGAAATGTTAGCCATCTTTCATAATTGTGGAACAGTTTCTAGTCCCGTTCGAAAGACATATCATTAAATAAACTTGATTTCCATTCGAGTATCTTTGAGTAAACGGGCACGAACAGAATCCACACCTGCGCATGCACTGGGCCTTACCGGGATTAAACTTCTCTAATATTTTCTGCACTTCATCACGATTCACCGCGGTCACCACAGTGTAGGATTTGTCTCAAACTTCAGATTATATTGTATAACTATCAACGTTACAGTTTCCCAAACACAGTTCCTGACGATCGACGCTGTCATATTTTTGCCAAAAGGATCCTGTGCCGGGGTAACAACTAATTGACTCTGTTTTTTTTATATACCCTGCAATGATTGTGAAAAAGTGCATCCGACAAACCAAAGGTTTGGTTTGGTAGTTATTGCTACGCTTCAAAAAGAGCACGAGAAACCAGTCTTTCTTTGACAAATGGAAAACTCTTCTTTGGGACACGCTTGCCAAATCAAAAATTCTTACCAGTATTGAAGCTTGAAACTCTAAATTCGACCACCCTCCTTAATTAGAACCATGACGATCATGGCCTTTTATTTTTATATCTCGTTAAATAATTAAAGGGAAGGACGCGAATCGGCGAGTGCAAAAGGACTCCTGTTTCATCCTAACTTGAGATCAACCCCTGATGACGACTCTGGCAGGAGTGTCTAATACCTCTCAGTCTCGTAGAAATAGTTTTTTTTCTCTCCAACATACCCGCTGTAATTGCCAAGACAAAGACCGAAATTTTCAGCGAAACTTTCAGCCCTTTTGCCCGGGCTGAAAACCCTGGACCGGTTTTAGAAACCGGACTAGGATTTTCAGCCCGGGCTGAAACCTTGTTCTTTCGCACTTTGTAATAATCATCGCGTTTTGCAATACCTGTCACACTATGTAATAACACTTGTCGCACTTTGTAATAAGTTAAGCTGTAGCACTGTGTAAGAGCAAGTTGACGCACTTTATAATAAGCTTTCAAATTTCCTTTAAATGGCATGTTTGGTAGAATTTGCATATGACGTAACTACTTAACCAGGGCACAAATACGTTCTTCCTTGATATTTTGCTCTGCATACTAAACTGAGGGGAAAAAAGAAACGCATTCTCCTATAGGCTTCTCGCAATTGTTATTTTGGAGATCACACAGCTTGCTTAGCAACGATGGAATGCAATAGGTGAACAGAGGGTAAATAACTCATGGTAAAAATAAAAAGATGCCCGTGATGGCTAATTGAAGTCAAGGGTTAACAAGGGAGATGGAGGCTTCAAATGACTCGCTACTTGCTCTTTATTAGGTTTTTTTTTTGTGGGGGGGGGGGGGGGGGGAGGGGTAGTCACAGGATTTAAAAGTTGCTAAAAGTCGGGGTACCTTGAACATCATTACAAGACAAACACGAAAGCTCTTCGAAATATACACGCAACAAAGTGTAAATGGTCTATCGGTCTGCGCATTAGATGCAAGCACGGTAAATAATCGAATTTATAGTTGTATCGTTCTTCGCTTGGTGTGTGCTGAGGTATTGGAAGATGGGTTTGGCAGTGAGCGGTGGGGCCATGAAAACAAAGACTGAATAGATCCTGTCTTATATTCTGAATTTTTGATGCATTATATCTTCAAGATTGGAGAAATGGTCCTCGTGACCTATTTGATGAAGAAAATCATTTTTTCACTGCTGCCTCTGGGCCCTCCAGTGAAATTCCCATGAGATCTTTAAGGGTTTATCCACCAGGGGAGGAAGGTGAATCATTCTTGATTCTATTTTGCGCTGATTATGTCCTTTCACAGCTAAGCAGCGGAGATAGGAAAAACCAATAAGATTTCAACCAAGTGGAGTCCATCTTTAAGATCATCTTTGTAGAGTTCCTTTGTTAGAAGGGTTGTCACATCAAAATGACCTTGTGTATGTCTCACACAATGGTTTCGAGCAATGCTTCAAAGCAAAGACGGTCACATTGCAACCATTCTACCTCAGCGAATCTCTTTGAAGGTTCTGGTCAGTACTCAATTCAAGAGCAAAGTATACCTTGATCTGTGATCTGCCACCTTCACAATTGAAAAATCTTAAGGTGGCTCTAATCCGCTCCCGATAATTTTTTGAAACTTTGCAGAGAGTTTTGTAGCCTGCTAATCACTTTTCAGCAATAAAAAAAATGGAGGTCACCAAGTTCGTTTTTGAGATATAAGCGCTTATACACAAAATATGTGGTGTTTTTTAATAGATAGTTCTTTTGTTGTCATGGTAATTTTTAATACGTCACATTAATATGTGCATCTTGTTAAACAATTGTTGCCCGTTTCATGTTGTACCGGTTTGAGCCACCTCAAGTCGTATACAATTTCTACCAAACATGCTTGATTCAAAGGAAATTTGAAATCTTATTATAAGTGTGACAACTTGTTATTACAAGGTGCAACAGCTATTTTATTACGAAGTGCGACAAGTGTTTACAAAGTGCGACAGGTATTACAAAGTGCGGTGATTATTACAAAGTGCGAAAGAACAAACCTTCTCCATGTAATCACCATTTTCGTTTCAAGAGGATTTCTTTCAGAACCCGGGCTAAAATTCGCCATGTATCCACCCCCAAATTACATAGTAGGTCGAATTTCTCTTGAGTTCATCTCATGAAACGTCTCTTATCGACGTGACGTGGTGGATGCGTTGCTTACATTTTTGTCAGCTGTGTGTTTGTCATTTTCAAGTGTCAGCTGGGAAAAACCTCCGTCCTTGTAACAAATTAACTATGAAGGTGCGAAACAATGGGGATGCCGAATTCTTTTTTTGGGGGGGGGAGGGGAGGGGAGGGGAGGGGAGGGGGTGGGCGATTAAGGATCAGTCATCGATTATCGATAATTTAACGAGCCTTTTTCGCAAAAACCTATTTTTCCTCTACCTGCTCACGCGCATGAGCGACAACCGGAGACAACTTCTAAGTTTCAGGAAAACTTTGAATAAATTACGGTAATAATCTATTTTTGTGCTTTGTTATATTCTTCAGAACAATTCGCATGTGGGCTGCGTGCTTTAAACTTCCTCGATATGCCATGCACGATAAAAGAAAACTGCTTTCATGTTAATATTGTTCATTATCTTTCAAAACGTGAAAGAAATACTAAAATCTTGGTATTTTGTTATTGATGCAATATTTTCGCTTATTCTGGTGTTCGATAGAGTGTTATAGCAACGATTACCAAGTCTTAGGGGAAGTCACAACACCGGAAGTTTAACCGTGACTCATAAATGTAACGACGCCGTAACGGGTTGAGAGAAGATCGAGATGAGAACCTTTAATTTCTGTAAAATGTCTTTTTATTCATACTTAATCGATCACTTCCATAAGAGCTGAAACTGAAACTAACTTCGCGGAATAAACTTCCATTTCGTTTCTATTACTGTAAAATGAGAGGTGATTAAACCTACATACTCGAAAGGGAAAGATTCCGAAAGATAACTATAATTAAACATTGACATCCCGTGATCGTTTACTTTCGAAAACACCCAAAAAAACATCAATAGCTAATGATTTTGCGGGGGCTGTATTACCTTTTGGGTCCGTGGGTCTTCCGTCCATTTGATTTCCATGAAAAATGGAAAATGAAAAAATGGATTTTGTATTTTTAATGTTTCATTTGTTTTTAACAAGGAACGTTGAGAATAAAATTCCAACAAACACAAACATGAAAATCATGGTTTCTTACTGAATGAAAATTAAAAATGACAATACAAATCTTTAATTTTTATTTGCAAAGGAAAAAAGAAGAATTGAATAGCAGCCAATCGATTTGAAATTATTCTTTTTCAGAACCTTTCCAATCGGGGTCTAATTCTTTGATTTTTCAAGGAAGGGGCTTTCAAGATGGAGGAAATGATCCATGCAGTAAATATCCGATCAATTTCCAATTTTCCTCTGTCGATGATCAAATAAAAATGAAAAATTGACAAACCCTTCCGCACCATGGGACGGACAAGTCGAGACCGCAACTGACAGGGCTGGGGTTGGGAGAAGTCACGCAAACCTTGGAGGGGAGGGGAGGGGAGTTGAGTTATGGCGGCTACAAGGCTCTACTAGGAGTCATATTTTTATTTCCTCGCCACAAATGTGAAAGCTATGTGGTTCCCTGCATGTTCAGACGGTTTCAACGACTTGGACCTCCACTAGGCTGCCTTTTTAAAGGCCAAAAATTCACATGCGCCAGGTACGTGATATTTGCATTTGCTCGAAGTAGTATTTGTATGAATCGAAATACATCAAATAAAGCAACTTTTCCAGAATGAGACGACAACAAAAAGTTTGAAATCGCAGGAAAATTAACGCTACCGAGGCGAAATTATGGTTTGCAGTCAAGTTTGCCCCTTGAATAAGCTTATAAAACGCAACGATGCAGGTAAATCAGCACTCTTTCTTTCCAAACTCGTGGGTTTTTATTTTTCATTTGTTTTCAAGAATACATTTTCACATGTATAAAGCTGTTCAAAGCACTGAATTTAAACACATCATGGATCACACTCTCACAAGCTAAGCTGGTAAAATTATAATTGTGTCATATACATTTTCCTTTCATCTTATAGGAATAACCTGAGCAGTACTCAATAATAAAGGATTTGATTTCACGGAGGATAAAGGGAAACATGAGGATAAAGTCAAACAACCGGCTGAAATTTGCAGCTATGAGCAATACTCATAAGTGAGGTCTCGGAATAACTGAATTGCATTTTGGAACAATGGTGGATTTCCATTTACTACATTTTCAAACACAGTGAGAAAATCAGGAAAATGTGAATGGAAGTGTTTCCTTCTTGCTGAACTTTGGCAGGGCATCACAAGACAATGGGTCTATACCAAATTCTGGCCAGGTTGTCAATTGCCCCCACTTCCTTCAAATAACTGAACAGCCACCGCTGTTGTTGGAACAACATCTGGTGTCACCTTCACTGTCTTGTCCATAGCTGCTTGCATATTGTTTGGATGTACTCTCTGTTCTATTGTAATGCTGAGAGAATATGAACATACCGGTAGCTAGTGATTTAAGAACATGGTGATAGAGTGATTTTACTATGGCCAGGAATTCTGAACGCGCGTGCGCAATAGATGCAGAGACTTAGAATTTTAATGGCTCCCACAGAGCAACAAAGAAATATATGACTTCGAAAAAAGAATGGTTTCTTTACCATTTTTTTGGTACCGATTCGAAGGCGTTCGGATGTGGAACTAAGAGACGGCCACCAAAGCTTTACTTAACCCATCAATTTGTGTTGATCAAACTGATACTCTTTGCGTTTTTTGAGAAACAAATGACCAGGAAGTTGTTAGGATAATGGCTACTACAGACCGTCAACAATTTTCACTATCTCGAAGGAAAAAACTATCGTGTAGTTGTCATCTCGACCAGTACGCGGGAATCCGGATGTTGAAATAAAAGTTTATGCACACAATTTTAAATTACCACATCATCACGAATTGTACTTGAAAGAGTCATTGCGTTTTTCTCAGCAGTTTTTCAAAATTTTACACAAGGAACATTGTATGCAATACATTAAGAGAGAATCCCACTGACCTTTCAAGTAGACGCGTACGTAGTTCCCCTACATAACATCCGTGATGCGCGTAGAATTGAACTTCACGATCACGATGAATAAAGTTCTTCAGTTACCCAGAAATAATATCTTATTTTTCCTAAGTTTACAGCCAAATATTCATTGATCCTGACAATGTTCATACAGGGCAAACTACATAAATCACGCGGGGAAGGATACCCCAAACCGCAGTCGATCCCTCTGGAACTTTGCAAAACATTTACAATAACAGCCGCCATTTTGAAAAAAAAAAGTCTCAAATTAGCCCGGAAGAGCTGGTAACTAAAAGGCTTGGTACCCAAGAGTTTTTGGCTGGTATTTTGTGTTATTTTTGCACGAAAATTTAAGGGAAAATACGAGAAAAATAGCCTGAAAAATCTCAGAGGTTTACCCGGCACGCGACCCGCTGATAGCGATATGCAATCCTCCGGAAAATCGCTTTACTTATGTCAAAGAACAATGGCAAAGAGGGGCTGAGGTAGTTTTCTGTTTGGGGATAAGAAAAAGTGAAGGATGAGGTGCTACTTAAAAAAAGAGAACTCCTGGTCTTAAATATGCTGACATGGTCAACGGGAACATTCCTGGAAATACATTTAAAATCGACCCTGAAAGCTAGAGAGTCCTTGAAAACGTTTAACTTATCACTGCTCTCAAGAATTAAGTAGGAAAGCTAATTTGAACAGGACCCGGGGAACAGGGGTGGATCCGCTTCAAAAGGTTCGAGGATGAAGAAAAAGTTATGGAGGTCTCAATAATTAATATTATTATTCTTAAAAGTGATGTCATTTCGGTGGAAAAGTGGGAGGCAAGTCTTAGTATGATGGAAAGAAGACCAAAACCTTGAAAAGGAAAAAGAACTATACAATGAAACGCTTGCAGACATCACAAGTAAATATGTAAATGAACATAACATTGTCGAATAAATGGAAAAAAGAAAACAAGCAGTTGCTGAAATACATCGCAAACCTTGAAAATCAAACACTAGGGGAACCTCCCCGAGGAGCTAGATTTCCAGACTTGAAAACCCATCAATAAAAAAGACAAGAGCCCAAAAAGAATTACATTTTGTACAGCTATTTGGTTTGAAGCTGGAATGCCTAAAAATGAAGGACCCAGGCAGTAGCAACACTTTCACCGTGAATTTTAATAGCAATAACATAACTGCTCAAGTAAGAATTAGTGATCAAAACCTAACCCAACATGACAAGTTAAGCAATAAACACAAAACATCCTTTATTTAATCGTAATTTGGAGTTGGTGACGACTTTGTTCATGAATTGTCATTGTCTGCGGCTGAACTCCCCATTAAATTATATCTTATTAAGCAATGAAGAGCTGAGTTAAACAGGCAGGTGAACATCACTGCAACACCAGGACTGGCCCCAGGAGCCCAATTATACTCCTTTAAATCGGTATTGAAAGAAGGAATCTAAGACATGGTAGGTGCTGTACCTCATTCAGAAAAGAATAAGTCAGTTACCTGAGACATATTCAAAATATCCTAATGAAATGGAACAAAATACCACTTCAGTTCTACACTGGGTGCCATAGACTACCTCAGAATGACCCAGCTTATGATAGGATCCAGGGATGGGTGAATAGTGAACAGCTGCGAAACATAATATTGCTTGTTTACACTATAAAAATAATTATGGGCAGAGTAAAGTTGTATAAAACAGTGCCTAAAAAAATCAAACCAAAGCCTTTGACACCCAGGGTAGCTTTGATGCAA
>OX421450.1:3287500-3305000 GCA_949126865.1 Montipora capitata
TTAGCTAGGGCCTTAAAATGTTCGGTTTTTCTATCGTGAAGCCGCCGTTTGGTTTTACCGATGTAAAAACCATTACAATCCCAACAATTAGCTCTGTAAATAACTCTGGATTGTTGTGAACGATTAATACGGTCCTTGTAAGGAAAGAAAGATTTTATACATCGAGTGCTCTGAAAAACAATCTTAAGGTTAACACAAGAGTAGAATTTGTACACAAAAGATTTCAGGCGTTTAGCGACTTGGTTGCTTTGCAAACCTAAGTAGGGAAGTAGGATAACAATATCTTTCTTAGGAACTGTAGACACTGGATTGCTATGCTGATGTTGTCTGTTTTTGTTCAAAACATCGTTGATATGATAGTTGATTATGCCTTGTGGGTAGCCGTTCTGAAGAAGGAGTTTTCGAAGATCATTGAGGGCAGATTGTAGCAAGGAGCCAGATGAACAAAGACGGTAGTAGCGATAAGTGAGGGAGCGGATGAGGTTTATTTTGTACTTTCGTGGAGTGAAGGAATCCCATTTCGTGTAGAGACCTGTGAAAGTTTTCTTTCGGTAGATGGATGTCGTGAAAGCGTTGTTTTGATTACGTGTGACAAGAATGTCCAAAAATGGAATTGCATTGTTATGTTCAAATTCAATGGTAAATTTAATATTGCGATGACAGCCGTTCAAATAGTGCAAAAAGTCATTTGCACTGTCTTTGTTGTGGAACATGGTGAATGTGTCATCAACGTAACGATTCCAAAATAAAGGACTAACTTTGGCGTTCAGCAACCACTTTTCTTCAAAAGCACATCGGTAAAACCAAACGGCGGCTTCACGATAGAAAAACCGAACATTTTAAGGCCCTAGCTAAAAATGACAATACTTCAGCCATTGCGGACCATGTCAAGGCCACTTGACATAACATCAAGTGGGATTATTTTGATATTTTAGCGAAGGGCAAAACAGACTATCATTGTAAAATAAAAGAGACCTTCTTTATTCAAGAGCTTGAGCCAGCTTTCAACGTCAACGTCGGAAGTGAAAAGCTGATGCTTTATTAATCTTTTCTGTTTTATTATTATTATTATTATATATTTTACCGTTAAGTATTTGCTTAATCTAGGTTCCAGTCCCCTCATCCGCTTTGTTATATATAAATAGCTGTTTTAAATTTCAACGGTTACTTTTGAAAATGTATGTAGAGCACATACGAAACGTCAAGTCATAACTGAAAATGAACAAGTTCAATATGTTTATCACTGCTGTTTGTGTCTTACTTTTAAATGTCTGGAATTGATTGGAAAAGAGAAACGGCTGTGTCGAAAAGTGTGACGGGGACGCGGGGACGCGGGGACGCGGGGACAGGGGCCGTGGGGACTTGGGAACTCGGGGACGTCGGGACGTGGAGACTCGGAGACTCGGGGAGTCGGGGAAGTGGAGACGTGGGGACGTGGGGACTCGGGGACTCGAGGACTCATTTTTACCATTTGCTTAACTTTTCATCATATTTCACAAAATCCTCGTCTGTTGATCGTAACTGCGTTGTACCCCAGTTTTAAGTTCCTCATTTGTACAATGTGAAACAGAGGTGTAGTAAATATATATAGAATAGTTTATTACTCGTCTTCATAAAAAGGTGACTTTCATTATACTAATATCAAGTTACATAGTAGAGTAATTTAGGTAAAAGGAAGGGACACATTTTTTTGCATTAAGTCCTTATTTGACATAGGTAACATGAATGAAACGTTGGTATGACCATTTCTCAGATCATTTTACAATTCCCCAAGTATATTGTGACTTGAATATTTAACAGTATTTCTACTTTCTGCATCCTAACCTTTTCATTTTTAATTATGGTCATTATGCATTTCAATCGTAGTTGTCTGTGTCACGTCACATTTCTTGACTGAAGACGTCATAACGCTTGTTTTTGAGTTTGGGGGAACGTTTACCCTAAAAAAGTCCGACATCCTTTTGCTTGAAACGCTTAAAACTGCCATTAACATATAATTATAACTATTAATATTTAATGAGATATCGTTCATTTTCATTGTGACCTCTATGGAGGTCATTACTATCATCAAGATCATCATCGTCATGATGATCCTGCTCATCACCAACATCATCATCATCATCGTCGTCGTCATAAAAAACATCATCATCATCATGGTCATCATCATCGTCATCAACAAAAACATCACAAACTTCGTCATCATCATCATCATCATCATCAACAACAACAACATCGTCATCATCACCATCATCATCACCCTCATCATCATCATCATCGTCATCATTAACAGCATCATCATCATCACCAACATCGTCATCATCATCATCATCATCATCAACAACAACAACATCACCAACATCGCCATCATCATAATCATCATCAACAACAACAACAACAACAACATCATCATCATCATCATCATCATCACTTTTATTGTCGTTCTCAAATAATAACCACCATCATTGTTATTGCGCTTTTCATTACAGGGAGTGGCTGGCGAGGAGTGCAAAAGAGATCAATTTAAACAAGGTGGGCACTGTACACAATGCCCGCCATGCCCCCCTGGAGAAGAGATCAGAGACCATTGTGGACATAACAGCAATGGAGAGCAGACCGGCAACAAGTGCAAGATGTGTATTCCCGGTGTTACCTACAGCGACAGGAATTCCACAAAATTATGTAAAAATTGTCTCTACTGCAACAGCGTGAAGAAGGTTGAGATCAGGCCCTGCACACGGACCAGTAATACCGTTTGCGCATGTCCTAAAGGGTGAGATAAATCGTAAAATAAATAAGTAATATGAGGATAATTTAGGAATGGGTATAATTAATATCAAGAACTTTGAAGATCGACTAGGCGTCACAAGAGAATTAAGAAGAGGGTGGCAGATAGGAATGTTACCTGGAAAAGTTTGTGCTATTAACCGCAGTCTGGATGAGATGAAATTTTTTGGCAAGGGGATACTCGAAAAAAAAAAAACCCTAGAACTCCACTGCCAACCTCGTTCCCAGGGTCTCTCTTCTCTGCTTCCGTTGTCGTTGAGACAATGGAGGGAGAAAACGAGGTTGCTCCACTGCGGGAGTCGAATTTACGACCTTCCGGTGAGGGCTGGGGGTAGCGAGTGAGGGTAAGGGTGATTAGGGCTGGATTAGGGTTAGGATTCACCCAGACCTAATCGCCTTCCGATTGCTAATTCAGATGCTTTACCACTGAGCTATAACCGGAGACTCGTGGAGAAGGGCCATGAAACTTGGTTTAAGTGACAGTTGTCTCGCTATACTGCTAGGACTGGAAATGGTTTTACGAGTATTCCCGAGTTACCATCGACTAATATGCATTTCATCGTGGAATTTATGACATTTACCGGGGTAAACATTCATTATCTCCCTCATCAAGCTCAGGCGCATCTAGTAGTTGCTGATTTATTTGAATACTCCTCTTCTTACATTATTTGAAGGACCTATGAATCGGAAGGAGGGAATTGTGTGAAGTCGCCAACGCCAGACCACAAAGCAACAAAGGCGACACCAAAGGTCATTATGACGTCATCGAAGTCACCAACGACTTTGAAGACTTCAACAGCATTTGCCGTCATATAAGCAGTCAGACCACAAAGCAACAAATGCGACACTTACGACATTCAAGGTGGCAACACAACCCAACACAACGCAGATGAAATTTCCCACGCCGAATTTGCCGCGGGTGGGCGACTAAGGATCAGTCATCGATTAACGACTGCTTATAGATAATTTAACAAGTCTTTTTCGCAAAAACCTATTTTTCGTCTACATGCTCACGCTCATGAGCCACAACCGGAGACAACTTCTAAGTTTCAGGAAAACTTCCCTTTCTTGTAGCACTTTCTTGTTTTATGATGAAATGTTTGAATAAATTACAGTAATAATCTATTTTTGTGCCTTGTTATATTCTTCAGAACAATTCGCATGTGGGCTGCGTGCTTAAACTTCCTCGATCGCCGTGCCGTGCACGATAAAAGAAAACTGCTTTCATGTTAATATTTTTCATTATCTTTCAAAACGTGAAAAAAACACTAAAATCTTGGTATTTTGATATTGATGCAATATTTTCGCTTATTCTGGTGTTCGATAGAGTGTAATAGCAGCGATTACCAAGTCTAAGGGGAAGTCACAACAACGGAAGTTTAACCGTGACTCATAAATGTAACGACGCCGTAACGGGTTGAGAGAAGATCGAGATGAGAACCTTTAATTTCTGTAAAATGTCTTTTTATTCATACTTAATCGATCACTTCCATAAGAGCTGAAACTGAAACTAACTTCGCGGAATAAACTTCCATTTCGTTTCTATTACTGTAAAATGAGAGGTGATTAAACCTACATACTCGAAAGGGAAAGATTCCGAAAGATAACTATAATTAAACATTGACATCCGGTGATCGTTTACTTTCGAAAACACCCAAAAAAACATCAATAGTTAATGATTTTGCGGGGGCTGTATTACCTTTTGCTTTCTACGGTCTGTGTGTTCAGAATTCTCTCCTAAAATTTCATTGCTCAGTGCTCTGTTTGAAAAGTTTAGTTAGACCACAGAACGGTTGAAACTGCACAGCTGGAGTTGCATTATTCATCCAGTTCTTTATGGCAAATATTAGCATCCTCAATTTGGCTTTTGTCGCGTTGCTCTCCTTCAACGTAAGTGAGTTTGATGATGCAATTATTTTTAAGCGTGTTTCCAAACTTTTTAGGTGCTGTTAAGAATCTTAAACGGTAAAATGTTTGTAGTTAATTATTGAAGGTTTTAAAAAATAATTCACAGCATCAGTGCAGAACAGAATGTCTTTTTTGTATTCCATGTAACCAATTGATGGATATATTTTTAAAGTCTCTGTTGTGCGAGTGAACTCGTGGTTTAAATAAGATAACTTCAGATGTGGACCTTCAGTGGTGTTCCATCTGGGCCTCGTCAGATTACTTTTAAATGCCTGGAATTGATTGGAAAAGAGAAACGGCTGTGTCGAAAAGTGTGACGGGGACGCGGGGACGCGGGGACAGGGGCCGTGGGGACTTGGGAACTCGGGGACGTCGGGACGTGGAGACTCGGAGACTCGGGGAGTCGGGGAAGTGGAGACGTGGGGACGTGGGGACTCGGGGACTCGAGGACGTGGCGACTCATTTTTACCATTTGCTTAACTTTTCATCATATTTCACAAAATCCTCGTCTGTTGATCGTAACTGCGTTGTACCCCGGTTTTAAGTTCCTCATTTGTACAATGTGAAACAGAGGTGTAGTAAATATATATAGAATAGTTTATTACTCGTCTTCATAAAAAGGTGACTTTCATTATACTAATATCAAGTTACATAGTAGAGTAATTTAGGTAAAAGGAAGGGACACATTTTTTTGCATTAAGTCCTTATTTGACATAGGTAACATGAATGAAACGTTGGTATGACCATTTCTCAGATCATTTTACAATTCCCCAAGTATATCGTGACTTGAATATTTAACAGTATTTCTACTTTCTGCATCCTAACCTTTTCATTTTTAATTATGGTCATTATGCATTTCAATCGTAGTTGTCTGTGTCACGTCACATTTCTTGACTGAAGACGTCATAACGCTTGTTTTTGAGTTTGGGGGAACGTTTACTTGAAACTGCTTAAAACTGCCATTAACATATAATTATAAGTATTAATATTTAATGAGATATCGTTCATTTTCATTGTGACCTCTATGGACACTTATTATGTGATTTGACCTGTTTTTTTTCTTTTAATTTTCATTTACCGTTCCCATTAAGATAGGTATATGATTAAAAGGCAGAGTGATAAAGCCTCGATAGGAGTACTTGAGCAAGGTAACTTGATATAAGATAACTTTTCCATCCTTGTTTCGGATAAAAGATTTAAATTGTTTTTAGCTGTTAAAAATCATGTGACACATTTCAGGTGAAAGAGCAAGTAGAAAGCCAAGCATGCACATTTCAAGTTAACGTCGATTGGATAAATTTTTCCTCGTAAAACGAAATATGCCAATTTATGAACTTGGTCAAGCCTTAACACACTCAAGAGTTACTTAGCTTCTGGCCCGGGGGCGCGCGCGCGGCGGTGCATCGTTGCATGTAACGTCCAAGGTAAAGTCTGCTTTGCGGATGTAAAAAATGGGCGTTTCATTTTGTGAACAGGAAGGGTTGTGAGACCAATTAAGGTTGAATTTGGTTTATAGTTTACCTCTTATTCAAGAGATTTGCGCCCGCCTTTTGCACCCTCTGATCATTATTATCATCAAGATCATCATCGTCATCATCATCTTGCTCATCACCAACATCATCATCATCGTCGTCATCATTAACAGCATCATCATCATCGTCGTCGTCATCAAAAACATCATCATCATCATCATGGTCATCATCATCATCATCAACAACAACATCAGAAACATCGTCGTCATCATCATCATCAACAACAACAACAACATCATCGTCATCATCATCATCAACAACAACAACAACATCATCGTCATCATCATCATCATCGTCATCATTAACAGCATCATCATCATCGTCTTCGTCATCAACAACATCATCATCACCGGCATCGTCATCATCATCATCATCATTAACAACACTACAACATCACCAACATCGCCATCATCATAATCATCATCATCATCAACAACAACAACAACATCATCATCAACATCGTTATCATCATCACCATCATCATCATCATCATCATCATCATCATCATCATCACTTTTATTGTCGTTCTCAAATAACAACCACCATCATTGTTATTACGCTTTTCATTACAGGGAGTGGCTGGCGAGGAGTGCAATAAAGATCAATTTAAACAAGGTGGGCGCTGTACACAATGCCCGCCATGCCCCCCTGGAGAACAGATCAGCGACCATTGTGGACATAACAGCAATGGAGAGCAGACCGGCAACAAGTGCAAGATGTGTATTCCCGGTGTTACCTACAGCGACAGGAATTCCACAAAATTATGTAAAAATTGTCTCTACTGCAACAGCGTGAAGAAGGTTGAGATCAGGCCCTGCACACGGACCAGTAATACCGTTTGCGCATGTCCTAAAGGGTGAGATAAATCGTAAAATAAATAAGTAATATGAGGATAATTTAGGAATGGGTATAATTAATATCAAGAACTTTGAAGATCGACTAGGCGTCACAAGAGAATTAAGAAGAGGGTGGCAGATAGGAATGTTACCTGGAAAAGTTTGTGCTATTAACCGCAGTCTGGATGAGATGAAATTTTTTGGCAAGGGGATACTCGAAAAAAAAAAAAAAAACCTAGAACTCCACTGCCAACCTCGTTCCCAGGGTCTCTCTTCTCTGCTTCCATTGTCGTTGAGACAATGGAGGCAGAAAACGAGGTTGCTCCACTGCGGGAGTCGAATTTACGACCTTCCGGTGAGGGCTGGGGGTAGCGAGTGAGGGTAAGGGTGATTAGGGCTGGATTAGGGTTAGGATTCACCCAGACCTAATCGCCTTCCGATTGCTAATTCAGATGCTTTACCACTGAGCTATAACCGGAGACTCGTGGAGAAGGGCCATGAAACTTGGTTTAAGTGACAGTTGTCTCGCTATACTGCTAGGACTGGAAATGGTTTTACGAGTATTCCCGAGTTACCATCGACTAATATGCATTTCATCGTGGAATTTATGACATTTACCGGGGTAAACATTCATTATCTCCCTCATCAAGCTCAGGCGCATCTAGTAGTTGCTGATTTATTTGAATACTCCTCTTCTTACATTATTTGAAGGACCTATGAATCGGAAGGAGGGGATTGTGTGAAGTCGCCAACGCCAGACCACAAAGCAACAGAGGCGACACCAAAGGTCATTATGACGTCATCGAAGTCGCCAACGACTTTGAAGACTTCAACAGCAAAACCTTTGACGTCATATAAGCAGCCAGACCACAAAGCAACAAATGCGACACTTACGACATTCAAGGTAATGATGACGACGACTTCATTAGCAAAGACTTCGGTGACAACACAACCCAACACAACGCAAATGAAATTTCCCACGCCGAATGTCAACAAAGCAACAGATAAAGGTAGGAAAGTTTTCTTCATCTGTGCTATTGACAAAATCAGTCTCCACACTAGCTTTCCTTTTCAGTTAATTGGGGATTACGAGACGTTATGCACCAGTGAGCAAAGATAAGCTGCTACGACACCTCACTCACGCGTCCCCTTTAGCGTGCAGCTCGCGCGAGGAGTGCGGAAGATTTGCTTAGTTGCCTGAGAAGAAATTTTCATGTTTCATCATGACAGAGAGTGAACTCAGTACCTGCTATCTTTCTGTTGCGTCTTTCTCAAGGGTCTAGAGCCATTCTACAGCGGCAACTTAAAAGTTAGCTTCTTCGAAGAGCCAATTTATATACAATACAATACAATACAATACATACTTAATTGACCGCTCCCCATAGGGGCTTTTCAGGGCCAATGAAACGCAATCAACGAAACGACAGAACAGAACAACAACTGTTAAGAATCCCAACTGGCCGGAGGCAAACCAGTTGGCTATTTAAAAGTGCAGCTGGGAAGTTGAACCAGGGACTACTAAGGAACAAATTCAACGAGTGATTAGAACGGGTCTTGAACCCGGGATCTCCGGATCTCAAGGCAAGCGCCCTAACCACTGGGCCACACTGCCGCCACATTATGGGATGCACATTATATTGACTGCACTTAATAACCGACATAACCCTCTGGTTTTCTTTACAGACAAACCTCTCAGCCCTTTCCGGAAACCTGGATGGATTGTACTTGTCTGCTTAATAGCTGTTATTCTTGGATTGCTAGCAATCGCGGCAATTCACGCACGAACCCGCAAGAAAATCGGCAGTCACTGTTGTAGAAAATACGGGGAACTGAGTACTGAGGGTGACACCACTTCCGTTTTGGTAGAAGGTCACCATGACGAACCAGCCACGGAGGAACCAATAAGTGAGTGACAGTCCATTCGTATCCCTAGAGGCCGTGGTTCTTTAGGCTAGTATCGAGAATAACCACCACTAGCTGATCCCGGAATATTGTCATTCTAAGAACACTTACACAAACCTTGAAGAGATGTCGTTTATTCAGGAATGCGCAGTCAGTCAACAGATGAACACTACTCGCACCAATTTAGTATTAATAGCAGGGGAGATTGTAAAAGACACACTGATTTGTCTGCCATGATAAAAAAAGTAAAGTGGTGCATTTATATAGCGCCTTTATCACAAACGTCTCAAAGGCGCTTTACAATGATCAATTTACCCCCAGCGGACTGGAAGCATATACAGGCGCAAATGGCAGCCGCTTCTAAGCAGTCCATGCATGCTGGTACTCATTTTACCGACCTCGAAAGGATGGAAAGCTGAGTGAACTTAAGCGGGAAAGAAATATTCCACTCTCGGCAGAACCGGGAATGGAACCCGGGACCTTAGAGTTGGAAGGCAGAGATCTTACCACTGCGTCAACCCCTCCGCGGTTTGAAAATCCAACGGTTTGAAAATCCTGAATAATGTACCATGCAACAAACGGAAAGCATCAAAAAGAACCTGTGGTACTACGGTGCTCTTAGGCTGTTATTCCAGTTTAATACAAGGCAAAGTTTACAGTAAGAATGACTGAGGCTGGTGGGCACAAATCTCCTGCAAAAAGCTCAAATAGCCATCGGAATCAACTGACAAACGCCAAGCCTCTCTATCGTGCTATTACAATATATTCTTTGACTAATTTGTTCAGAGGACATTAAACCCGGCAGAACCCACATCTTCTGGCAGAAAAAAACCAAATGAAACGTAAAAATAATAACTCAGGAATAAGAATATCCCCAAAAAATCACTCACGTTATTTCAAATATTTTTTTCAAACAACACGCCGTAAGTGAGCTAAATGTGCTATGCTTCTTATTTGCAGATAATGCCAGACCCATCCCTCCTTATGAAGAGCCAATGTCACCAACCCTGCGATCGCATTCAATTACAAGTAAGCTAACAACCTACCAATCAAAATAGTTCAATGTTTCCAGGGTTTACGACGACACCTTATTTGTCATTTGGTGTGAAAGTGGCCGCGCGGGCACGGGCACAAACGATAAAAATAAACACAATTATGGAAATAAATTTCAAATAATTAACATTTGGTCCAAGGATTCGCTCGCTTAACTCGATCGGATCGCACGAGTTACCATTCTAAAAATGTATTGGGTCTGTATATAGTCGATCAAAAAATGGATGAAACCTGGATAGGAAAGCTAAATAATTGAATTTTACACTAAAATCATTGACATTGCTCTGTATGTGCTCCAAATTTGTAGACCACTCTTTTACAAACCAGTCAATATTGTCCACCTTGCTAAAAAAAATTTCATGTTATAGAGAATCATGAGTACTATTTGCTTCTAGCGCCTTGTCCAGAAATAGGCCATTTCCGAGTTCATATCTACCTCCTCTTCAAGGCGAGTCTAAGTGCGAAGTTTTTGTTATGAAAATTAGGTTTCATTCATATGTAAAGTAGAACTAATTACCATCACAAAAACTTCGCACTTAGACTCGCTTTGAAGAGGAGGCAGACATGAACTCGGAAATGGCCTATTAGATGCATCTTGATTTCAATAAGAGTCACGAAGTGTCCCCTTTATCTTCTCCCCAACTTCAAAATCATTCTTGTCTCGGAATTGTTTTGCTTTCCCGACTATCTGCGCCTTGAACAGGCTAGGGTTGATTTTAAATTAGTGGAGATCCAATATCTCTACTCCGTTTTGTCTTGTTGCGGACGGCAAGGATGATAGCCAATGACATCTTGAGTGCAAACGGTGGCAGTGAGAAACTCTGGCTTTATTAACCAATTAAACAAGCCAGTTTTCACTGCCTATATTACATTTATTTGTTAAGAGCATTGTTCTTAATTAAGTTACCAGTCTCTTTCAAAGTTTTACACATATATAGGTTTTTAAAATTTGTTTAACAGTCACATCTGAAGATTTATAACATATCATACGAAACGACAAGTTAAAATACATTATGCATGATATGTTTATCACCACAGTTTTGTTTTTGATCAAGTTAAAATGACCGAAAAAAACAAGAGTTTTTACAATGACATCTTGACAAATTGGGCCATTTGCTTAACGATCATTTAACAACCATGGGTCAGGATGTCCAAGTTTTCTTGAAGAGATTGCCAAAATACTTCAATGGGTGGCAATTTCTGTAAAGAGGCATCTTATATTAACCTCTTAGATTTGCATGACCAGTGAGAATTTTAAGGGATGGGTTTTTTCTCAGTTTTAACCAAAAACACAGAGTTACGTTAGTCACAGCGCGGAGGAAGCAAACACTGGTGTGACTAGTCAATAAAATGTCTATTTAAAATAGTTAAATATTAATTAAGCATCCACCCTTCGTTTCTTGTAGAAACTTCACTCCGGTCCCTTGATAAATTGACCTTCAGCTCCTTGTCTGCTGAAACAATTTATGACGAATGTCAAGAGAGAGGAAATACTCCAAGCCACTTCTCTTTGCGGTCTGATCATCGCTGCGTCACCACAAATTCGTCTTCAAACGGTCGAACGCCATCTCCGTCTGGTAGGCGGTCACCTGACCATCATTGCGTGACATCCTATCCTCTTCCAACTCACGTGATAAGATCTCAAGCACAAGTGCAATCACCAGGACATTCATGCGCGACGTGCTCTGCAAACTCCTCTTGCGTGACGGCATCACCATATCTGGGGCAGTCACCTGAACATCGCTGTGTCACACCTTCTTCATGGTCAACTTGCACGAGTCAAGCTTCCTCTTCTTACAGGGTTTTCCCTGATCCATCAATTTTCTCCAGCCTCCATAGCCATTCTAGTTTTTACGAAGATCAGGGAATTTGCAATCAAAGTGGAGGGTCCACACAGAGCAACTACGAGATGCAATCGATTCCAGTTAGTGTGGAAGCAGTCGACAAAGAGCACCAAGCAGGTCCGTCAAAACCAATGGCGAAAAAAAACCCACCAGCGTCAAAGAAAAACAATGAGAGCAGATCAGTGGAGGGGAGACAGAACCCCACTGCCAAACAAGACTTGCCCAGCCCCGGCAAGTCTGAATTACGACCGACCGAGCTCTTAACAAAAACGGAAACAGGGGACGACAAAGAGAGAGAGATGACGCAGAGGCCAGAAGAAGGAACAGGCTTTGTCGTCATGAAAGTCGGCGGTAATGATACTAGGATCATTAAGGCAGAGAAAATTGGGTCTGTGTTGATTCAGACAAACGATGCAAGTGAGTTATCTGATTGTTAGCTTTCTCAGAATGTAGCTTTAAAAAGTTACAATTCGTCGTCAACAAGGTTGATCTAAAGTTATCGCGAGAGTCCTTTTATATGCCACCAAATTGAAAGTGAGCCCATTAATAATAATTAGCGTCCCTTCTTTTAAGAGAAGATGCAAATAGGTGTCAGGCCGCAAATCTTTCCAGGATCTAAGCCAAACCGAAGGATCCCGTAATAGACCATTTGCAGCTTAGTGATTATATGGTACAAAAACTGCCATATTAGAACGCAAATTGCACACTGGGACACCTAAAACAAAGCAAATTAATTGAAATTTTCTTTGTTGTAGATGCCCCAGTGGGCAGGCCATTTTGCAGATACGGCGGCCATTTTGATTCCTATTTTTTCGAAAGACGTTATGGGATGCTTTGGGGGAAAATTAATATGTATTTGCCGCCCTGGGCATCCCATAATAGCAATTTGAAACAATAGAAATCAAAATGGCTGCCGTATCTGCAAAAAGGTGTATTTGCGTTCCGGTATTCTCTACTTTCTCAAATCTCAAAATGCATCTTGTTTAACCCGCAAAATTTTGCATAATCATTGTTTTCGATTTCTCGTGGGACATGAAGACGTTCCAAGATAAATTGAAAGCAATGCTTATGCAATTTTTTGGGGGGCTGGGGAGGGGCGGGGGAGGTAGAAGAGGTGTATTATGGGATATGAGAAAGTAGAGAATGGATGCAAAAGGCTTATTAGGGAGTAACGAAGTGACGCTGTTTACTCTATCCCGCGCAATGGCTGTAATCAAAAATTCGAAATTTGAACGTCAGATTCCACGTGTTTATGGAACATGTAATAATCTAGGTATAGACTACATCATGTGTAGTCACTGAACATTGCTTCTTGTTATCTTGTCTTTTGGTCTAGTTACTCCAAGATCTGATTGTTCATACCGCCCTTATCCACGGAACAAGAAACATCGCTGCCAAGGTATGCAATGTGCGTCGACATTGGACCCGAAAATGCTTTAGTTCGATTCTCTTAAGGGATGAAGCCACTGAAATACGGCTTGAAAGCAATGTAGGCGTAAAGCCAAAATAATCACTCGAGAAACACTCTTAATCCAATCGTGTCTCTCCTGGCTTCGTCGCTCTATAGACCTTATGCAAAAATGGCTGCCTTTAAATTATTCTTTTGTTCATATTCAAAATAGCCCAACTAACCTCGTTCGGGATAACAAATTCTTTAGAATTTTTGTCTCAAAAACGAGGTTAGTTGGGCTATTTTGAATATGAACAAAAGAATAATTTAAAGGCAGCCATTTTTGCATAGGGTCTATTAACTAACGCTTCCACAAAAAGACTGAAACTGTAGAGCTGCTTGCAGCTTAAATCCTTGTGATTGTGTGAATTTTCTTGTAGCTTTTCTCCATCCTTTTTGCGATTGTCCAGTCGAATTAATTGTGTTTGAATTTCAAGCCACTGACTGAGTTTGCGGAAAATCTCTCGCATAATCATAACGTTTGTCATTATTAAATTGTTGTGTCATAATTTATTTCTGCAGAATGTTGCCCACAGCCAGACGACTTATTTTTTCAGCTTATAATAGAAAGACTTTGCCTTAAGGAGCAAATTTGCAAGGAGCTTAACAAGAATTTCAAGGAATTAGCCATTTCAGCGCGAGTGGAGAAAGAAATTGGAGATTGCGAAACCACTTTAAACCCTGCCGAACATGTTTTGGACACAATTAAAGCTTCTTATCCAAGAATGAAGTTGAGTGAATTCAACGAGCTTCTTCTTCAAATCAAGAGACGAGACATTGTTGAACTTATCCAGAATCATCATTTATCGTGCAGCCTGTGTCAACGAAACAGATTTGACTCAAATGCTTAGTTTGCCAGAGCGCCTTTGGCTATCTACTGACATAAGAATTTTTTAAAGTTGCTTTGAAATTAAGTTAGACATAACTGAGAGACTTTGTAAAGCTAAAATGAAATTTCAGGAGACAATATTATAACAATAATGATCAAGCAAAGTAGGTAAAGGCTTGCCATGACTCGTTTAATTAAAAAACAAAATAAATTTCCGCAGTTTTTCCTCCTTCTTGCGTTTTCTTGACTTTTTTTCCTTGTTTCTTGGGTCGGCAGAGCAAAAGAGTGAAATAAGTACAGCGCATGCTCAGTCCTTAATAACGATACCCTGACGCATTTACAGGAAAAGTGAATTTATTGGTCCCTTTGATGTTGTAGTCTCTCTCTAACGCCGCCCTGAAAAAGGACCTGGAACCCAGGTGGGGAAACAGGGAGTCCTGTATAATTTGCAGGCGCATGCTCAGAATGAGCCAATCATATTACATTAGATGCCAGTGTTAAGTTTATGATCGATATGTGTACAAAAATCGTATTTGAAAATTATTGTGTGCTTTGGGGTGCCAGGAAGGTAACATAGAAGTTATGTCTTGCTCTGACCAAACGTAGAGAAAAATACCCGATCGAACAGATGTTGGAAAATTATTGCCGAAGAAATGTAACCACTGAGAATCATGGGCCCACTTTCAAGGCGGGGGAAGTGGGAGTCCCGAACAGGGCTATTGATGATGTGCCGTAGATGTGGTTATTAATCTTCAGTGAGGACCAAAAGTTCGTCTGAACCAAAAAGACGGTCTTTATTTTTTAAAGAAGAGAACAATCTTAGATCAACATGAGTCCCAAAAATGTGGCTCCTTTCGCCATAAAAAGGGTAGGCAACGTCAACACAAATGTCATTTAAAATTGCATGTTCCACCAAATTTAAAGTTTTTCGAACTGAGTCGTTTATTCTCTATATATCTTTAACTTCGCGTCCGTCAAAACCAATCGAGTTATAGAATATTTCGCCCTTTTTCTATAACATAAACAAGATGGAATACGTGTATTTTTAAGTGACGTTTTTATTGCCATTGCCGATGTCATTGCTCAAACTCCCGATTGAGTCAAAGTTGTCATCACGGGCGCATGACATGTTCTACTGTATGTCCTACTCAAAACCGCTGGACGCAATGAACCTTACTGAAGTTTTACAATCCTACGTATGACTAATGATATCGTTAAATATTGTTAAGGTAAGTCTAATATTATCGTTCCCTAAACATTTCTTCTGGTTTAACTTGGACCCAGTATGGCTTTGGGTTTGGCGAAGTCATGCTGGGTTGGCCGTACTAGTACGTTGTTGACCCTCTACTCCAACGACCTTTCTCCTAGTTCCGTTTTTATGTATGGGGACGACACCAGCGTCAATTACATTGCGACACTGTAGATGACGCTGTTACCTCTTTAGACAAAGCTTTAGCTGAGCTGAAGAGGAGGATGCTGAGAGAACAACTTAACTCGGCAAAGTGAGAAGCATTGCTATTGCTCAATTCAGTTGTTATTGGAGATGATCACTGCGAATGGGTCAACAAAACCAGCTTCTTGGGCGTCACTATCGATGACCGGCTTTCCTGTTCATATCAACAAAGAGTTTTGGATACAAACTGAATATTCTAAGAAGAGTCCTATTTTTAAATTGTACTGAGTTGCCTGCTGTATATCATTTTAACTTTTATCCTGTAATTTACACAATCCCCCAAGCAAGCATTTTTCTTTTTATCTTAGATTGTATAAATAAGATGATGATGATGATGCTACAAGCCCACACCGTAGTGGTGTCAAAAACTGGAATTTTACGCAACGTCTTATACAAAAATATCGTCGTATCGAAACCAATAGTAGATCATGGTATGTATGATTTTACCCCCCCCCCCCCCCCATCCCCCGCTCACAGAAAAATTGAAAGGATTGATCAACAGGACTCATGTGTACATTATAAAACAAGAAACGAAATCCAGGAGCCCTACTGATACAGGCCCTTAGCATTTAATTGCAAGGTTGCATGCGTTTATTTATTCAGCTGCGGTCGTGGGCGGAAAATTTTGTAAGTCACGCTTTATATATCAATGTCACGCGATAAGCGGAAATGAAAAAATTGATTCACGTAAACGTTTGAACACAACATTTCGTCGGGAAGCAAAAGTTTAAAATCCAACTTTGCGTTAATGAAGGCTAAACTTGTAATTAATGGAAACCTAAACATACAGCGGCAAGAGTTTTGAAATGAAAATATACAGCCTCCATTGATGTTTTGGAGCGATTGCACGATTTTTCATTTGAATGCTAAAGATTTAATAAATGATGCTTCAGATGTGTGAGTGATAATTTGATGAAAATCATTGCGCTAGGGCAAACCCGACGAACTAGCAATTGAAATTCGAAAATTAAATAAACTCTGGCTATTCTTCATTTTTATGCTAACGAAAATGAAATTCACCTCGGCGAAATTTCCGGGAAATGTTTTTCATTTGCGCATCACGGATTTTGCATGTCATTACAAACATCAACGTCAAGGCATTAAATAGCATCAATTTCCAGGAAAAAGAGGAACAAACTGTCGAGCACGAAAGAAGTGGGTTCGAACAATTTTCATTCTGGCTTTCGGGGAAACGAGTATCAAAACAAAACCTTTTATGCTGGTATCTGCTTCGTTGTTTTATGGGAACACTGAGCAGCGTTGTTGAATTTATCGAGGTGACTCAAGTTTGAACCGTGCCTACAGTGAGATCGCAACCTCTTACATCCGCGGAGCAAAATGACGTCTATTTTTACTGCTTATATTTTCAAGGAAGACTTCGACGCATTAAAAGAAAGTGCTGTTAGAGGAGCGAGAGGCATACTGTTCGGACAGTGGACGAGCACTGGAAATCCAGTCGTTCATGTAATTAAAGGAAGAGAAGATGCAAAGACAGCAGAATCGCGCTTGCACGACTCATACAGGCTTTGCAAAATTGGCGAGTTTCATGCTGCTGCAGGGAACCTCAGAGAGAGAAGAGATAGATTCCCTCCAGTTTACTCAAGTCAAAGCGGAGGAGCTGCTCAAAGATTCTTATTTCTTGATGTAGACATCTCCAAAATAACACCGTTCCTCTTTACGAAACAGAATACGGAGGGACAAGGTGGAAAGATAGAAGTGCTCACGGGCGAAAACCCGTTTAATAGGAGGCCTGTAAATCGGGTTGAAGTCACTCCAACACGCACCAACCAACCCGGGTATCAACCCAGCGCTGCTCATCAACAATGGCCGAGATCATCGGAACATACAAGCACACAGTCTCAAGAAGTTGATGTCGAAGCTAAACAGTGGTACTCAGATACAAGCCTGC
>OX421450.1:3325000-3367500 GCA_949126865.1 Montipora capitata
GTGTTTTACTCTTTGGTTAACCCAAGCGTTTTCTTCCCATATGCACGTGATGCTAACCTGAGAGGAGTCGCAGATCTTATTATGATCCATCGCCAACAAAAGCATCCCTCGGGAGATCCGAGGTACGAGCACAAACGTGTCACTGCTTGGTCCTATGTGCACCACGCTTTCCAAGCTTGCACCAAACATGATCCTTCGAAAAGGTTAACAGCATCGCAAGCCCTTGTTGTTCTTCATTCTGATCGCCCTACTGGCAGATATGTCATTAGTAAGTTTATTTATTCATGTACATATTCCTTCCTTTTTTCCCTTATTTTTGCGTTCCTTCCGACCGTCCGGCTTCCACTTCATCCAATTCAGTCTTTTAGACCATTTATAGTCCTTTCCTATGTCTGTCAGTTTTTCCTTCGCACCTCTTTTATTGAGGCTCACATGTATTCTGGTCAGAGACATTTACTTGAGATTACTTGTGTTGTACATTTAAGGACAACCCCTAATGAAAGCATTCTCGTAACTCAGTGATGCAGAGCATTGATGGCAGACTATGTAAACCGTTGTCTATAAACCTTAAAAACAAACAGGAACACTCTTAATCGAGGAAAAATCATTGTCCTCACTTTGTAACGTTCTATTACTCCTAGTTTGTTTTGAACTGTGGTTGTTGTTTTATCGGCAGAAGAAAGGCAGCCAGAATCACTTGTTTGGTCGGACATGCAAATTCATTTGGAAAATCCCTGCAGGAGGCGGCCCTCACTCAGATACTGTCGGATACATCGTAAAATCGAAATTGGTAATGTGGAATTCCTTTACTGATAAAAATATTGTTACATCGCAAACAAGATGATTGTGAGCAAAAACGACCGTTATCCAGGCAATTTGCCATAAATTTGAAAAACGTCGGGCCAACTTTTCTCAAAATTACGCAAATGCAATCCGTTTTAATCTTGACCATTTGTGTCCATCCATGCTTCTCTTTCCATTTGTTGTAATTCTTTTATCTTGTTCAACAGTTTTAGGTGGTTATTGCAATGTTCCATTTTACTTTTTGGGCATTTTGGGTGTTATGAAATTACATGATTTTGCGTCACATAGCCCCTTTAATGAGCTCGCAACACAGACACTCAGTATGATAAATCTCTTGCTATTGTCCTCGACAGATCATCCAGAAAGCAGTGTCCAGTGGTATGTTGGTGAGAAAGGGGAGGCAGCTTTAAAGTTCGTCTTCGACGAGTTGAAGAGTATCGCTGATACTGAGGTGACCATGAGTCGGGAAAAGAGTACAAAAGATCTTAGCCTGAGATTCGAACGCCATGGTCGATCCTGGCAGGTGAAATTTCCAGCCCGTTTTCCAAGTTCTCAAGCAACTGTTGTGAAAAACGGAGAAGAAGAGGTAGCAATTGGTGGAAATACAATGGAAGCAAGCATTAGAGAAATAGTCAGCCACATCGTACGCGCAAGTCAGTGGTATGCATCTTCAGAAGGTAAAGCGGCTCTGAAATACGTCATCGACGAATTAACGCAAATGGCTGACAGTGGTGTAGAAATAATTCGTGATATAGGCACTCAAGATATTACTTTCATCTTTGTGCGTCATGGCCGTATGTGGCGAGTCCAGTTTTCTTGTTATTTTCCCGAATCATATGCAAAAGTCACTTACGAGGAGGATGTTTATGCATCCGTTGCTGGAGAGACTTTAGAGACTGCTGTAAGAGAGATCAAACAGCGCATCTCTACTTCGGACAATGCCGGAGCTAAGACTATGTTTTGGAAAGCGGTGACACGCTCTTCTCAATGACTCACTCCCAATTGTCAGTGTAGCTGCAATTTTTCATTCTCGGATATTTTCAATAGAATTCCCTCGTCAGATGGTCAATTTTCCTGATAAACAAAAAAAAAAAAAAAAAAAAAAAAAACAGGATATAGGAGGCGGCTTAGCCGAGTGGTTGGGACGCCGGACTTGATATCCAGAGATCACTAGTAAAAATCATGCGTTGACAAGTAACGGCCCTCGTTCTGGTATGTCCTTCATTCAAGCCCTTGGCTGCGCTTGTAAATAGCCAACCGGTTATCCTACCGGTAGATGGAAGAGACAACTTTCACGATGGCGTTATTTGACTACAACGACCAGAATTGAGTAAGTTTTTCTTTTCTTATTTAAGCTTTGTATTCCCAGTGGGGTAAAAATAACAATAGCTCTAATTAGCATGAGACAAGCAAAAACTGAAGGATTCTGGTACTTGTAGTCAAATGGCGTCATCATGCAAATGTCATTTTTGGCACGTGTCTATCGGACCTTAAGAATATCGATGGTTAGAGCGGTTTTCAATTGAGTGTCGAAAGTAATTAGCGAATTACATTACTTCACTCAGTGATTGGTTCAAAGTTATCGAGCCATTTTGTCGACCAATCAGAAGTGAAACCAAAACCAATCGTGGCTTGCGCGTGCACATTTTCCCGTGCTTTGTGTCGGCTACGTGTAATTACTTCGAGTTTTGATTGGTTACTGAATTGTCTCCGTTCTTTTTGATTGGCCAAAGTAATTACTTTGGTTTTGGTTTTACGACACTCGATTGAAACTCGCTCTATTCCATTAATTAATTAATTAATATCGATGGTTATCCCATGGTGAGTCACATCTGACACTGAACTGATGGGCATGGCCAGGAGCCCTGAACAGGAGCCTTCCTAGATTTTCTATGCACTATATCCTTGAGTCAACCTTTGAGCGTATCTTTCTATTTTTAGAACTAACCCTTCAACTGGAGACTCGTATTTACATCAATTTACATGAATTTGCACGGTTTGCGTACATTGTTTTTGCTATTTCTGTCTTCGTTTGACAATGACTTTATTCAGTCTTATTGGCCATTGTAAACAGTGCGTGCAGAGCCGAAGAACTTGTGGCGTTCTAAAAATGGGAAGATACCCGCAAAGGTTGACTCGTACGGTTTGTATAATAATAATAATAATAATAATAATAATAATAATAATAATAATAACGATCCATTAACAGCATTTCTACAGAGTAGCTCTACATCTGGTAAATGAAACTAGTAAATAGATATCTGTTAAATGAAACTAATATGCAACAAGAAATTATACGCTATACTATATACATATAACATATTATTTACACTAAGATATAAAATCATGAAAATCAGGACGATAAAAAATCCAGACATGGAAATTAAGCCTGCCAGCCGCATAATAGCCTTAGCTTTTAAAATTTTGGCACTTTCCTTAACAAAATTATGGTAATCTGTAATAGAACTTGTGCTGGCTGGTAAATCATTGTACAAGTTTGCAACGGAGTCTTGAAATGTTCCTTTTAGCAGGGAAATCTGCAGAAGTGGTGTACTACTTGATCGTAAGGTGCGACTGGGATTACATATAGGAGAGACAAGCTCCTACTCATTGGCTCCTCCTATGGTGCAGTGTCGGTGCTTTTCCTTTCGATGCATGGACGTAACCCGCACCCTTCTATCAAAGCAGAACTGTTCATTGGCTCTCCGCATATTCTCAGCACTTTGATTGCTGTTTATTTGGATTTGATGAGACCATTATCTGCAAATACACTTTTAAGTAAATTATAAGGATTTTACATAATACTTATAACTTAGCTTCTTTAAAATTAAGCTCTTTGTTTTTTTTTCTGAGTAGGCTATTCTCACCGTACGTCTTGTTAAATTGTAATAAATGCACCACCTACAATCGTGGTCAAAAGTTGTTGGGAAGGTTGCGGGCATCAGTTCACTTCACACCAAATTCGAATTTTTCTAACTATTTAGGAAATACCATGCTCTTGTGGCCCCCCTCCCCCATATTCAATGTTGGAGTTCTTCAGGTAAGAAAAGTCACCATTTTTTCCCCCTGGAAAATCCAACATTGAAAAGGGGGAGGGGGGTATCTGTAAAATGAAGTTACCTTCCCAACACTTTTGTCCATGATTGTCTGAAAACAACTGTAAACAGTTTTTGGCGTATAACACAAAATTTACGGAAGATATGCAGTTTTTATTCTCCATAATTATGATTCCATGGATTATCTTTATTTTCGTTGTTTTTGGGCCCCATTCTCAGAACATGGAATTTGCTAAAGCCACCTATGTGCTCACTCCGAGGAGTGGTTTTCCGTGACACAATATTGCGTGACAACAGTATCTTAGGACCGGTACAACTATGCGCATTGAAAGTCCTTTCTCCGTAAAATTGCCGTTCTGTTTCATGGAATTCACCACTTAAAAACGTATTGCAGCGTAAATTTGGTATCTAGAGGTACAATTCGCGCAAAATATACAGAATATTTAGAAGACAAGTGACCTGTTAATGGTCTACGTATTGTTCTTTGTGTTGCTCCCACAATGGTAATATTTTTGCCTAATTCATACCTCACCAAGACATGTAAACAGTGCGCTTGGAACTGAAAATTTGTTGTTGTTCTACTTTTTTCCCGGTTTATTAAGTAAATGCATTTTTAGATGGCCTTCAGGTGATGTAGCGGGAGTGAATGGCGACCTATTGACGTATAATTGTTAATATATGACTACAAAACGGTGTTTCACACAGTACTCCACACAGTACTCCACAAGTATGTGGGAATTTTCGAGGCCAGTGAGGTACGTTTCGATACAACTTGAATGGTTATGGATAGAATTTAATACTGCAAAGTAACTGATTGTGAATTTGTCCCTTGGAATAAAGAAATTCCTTCATTTTGAACAGTACTCCCTTCTATTGCGGGAACTTAAAAGATTAATTGAGTAATAAGTTCTCATTTATGTTCGTTCGATGGAGTACTGTGTAAATAGTGTTTAAAACCAAACTTTACAGTCTGCGATCCTATGAAAAACAAAGTTTGGATTACAATGGTCACTACTAAGCGCTTAGTTGAACCCAAAGACGAACAAAATAGCGACATTTTCCTCGGAATGTATGGAGTACTGTTGAGGAGAACTGTGTAGCATTGACTTTATCCCTGTAACCTGATCCTCGAGGCTACACACAGGGTTCAATAACATATGAAAAGCCACTTACGACCTATCCTAGCAGCAAAATCTATCGCGTATTTATGGCAAACATTGCATATCTAACAACAGCAAATAGATATGTGGTACAGCTCACCGGGAATTATTCTTATTCATTTCGTAAACATCCCACGTTACTATTTGCGAGATTATAAAAAAGAAATTATGAAGAGTACGTTATTTGAGCTTGATTTCAGCAATAACTTGAACGAAACATAACGAAATGCCAATATTTTGCCACTTTTTCGAGTTTCTGTTGAAGGAATGAAACCACGTGTATAAAATCGCATTTATTGCGCTTCGACCTTTTTCAGACAATCGTGGTCAAAAGTTGTTGGGAAGGTTGCGGGCATCAGCTCACTTCACACCAAATTCGAATTTTTCTAACTATTTAGGAAATACCATGCTCTTGTGGCCCCCCTCCCCCATATTCAATGTTGGAGTTCTTCAGGTAAGAAAAGTCACCATTTTTTCCCCCTGGAAAATCCAACATTGAAAAGGGGCAGGGGGGTATCTGTAAAATGAAGTTACCTTCCCAACACTTTTGTCCATGATTGTCTGAAAACAACTGTAAACAGTTTTTGGCGTATAACACAAAATTTACGGAAGATATGCAGTTTTTATTCTCCATAATTATGATTCCATGGATTATCTTTATTTTCGTTGTTTTTGGGCCCCATTCTCAGAACATGGAATTTGCTAAAGCCACCTATGTGCTCACTCCGAGGAGTGGTTTTCCGTGACACAATATTGCGTGACAACAGTATCTTAGGACCGGTACAACTATGCGCATTGAAAGTCCTTTCTCCGTAAAATTGCCGTTCTGTTTCATGGAATTCACCACTTAAAAACGTATTGCAGCGTAAATTTGGTATCTAGAGGTACAATTCGCGCAAAATATACAGAATATTTAGAAGACAAGTGACCTGTTAATGGTCTACGTATTGTTCTTTGTGTTGCTCCCACAATGGTAATATTTTTGCCTAATTCATACCTCACCAAGACATGTAAACAGTGCGCTTGGAACTGAAAATTTGTTGTTGTTCTACTTTTTTCCCGGTTTATTAAGTAAATGCATTTTTAGATGGCCTTCAGGTGATGTAGCGGGAGTGAATGGCGACCTATTGACGTATAATTGTTAATATATGACTACAAAACGGTGTTTCACACAGTACTCCACACAGTACTCCACAAGTATGTGGGAATTTTCGAGGCCAGTGAGGTACGTTTCGATACAACTTGAATGGTTATGGATAGAATTTAATACTGCAAAGTAACTGATTGTGAATTTGTCCCTTGGAATAAAGAAATTCCTTCATTTTGAACAGTACTCCCTTCTATTGCGGGAACTTAAAAGATTAATTGAGTAATAAGTTCTCATTTATGTTCGTTCGATGGAGTACTGTGTAAATAGTGTTTAAAACCAAACTTTACAGTCTGCGATCCTATGAAAAACAAAGTTTGGATTACAATGGTCACTACTAAGCGCTTAGTTGAACCCAAAGACGAACAAAATAGCGACATTTTCCTCGGAATGTATGGAGTACTGTTGAGGAGAACTGTGTAGCATTGACTTTATCCCTGTAACCTGATCCTCGAGGCTACACACAGGGTTCAATAACATATGAAAAGCCACTTACGACCTATCCTAGCAGCAAAATCTATCGCGTATTTATGGCAAACATTGCATATCTAACAACAGCAAATAGATATGTGGTACAGCTCACCGGGAATTATTCTTATTCATTTCGTAAACATCCCACGTTACTATTTGCGAGATTATAAAAAAGAAATTATGAAGAGTACGTTATTTGAGCTTGATTTCAGCAATAACTTGAACGAAACATAACGAAATGCCAATATTTTGCCACTTTTTCGAGTTTCTGTTGAAGGAATGAAACCACGTGTATAAAATCGCATTTATTGCGCTTCGACCTTTTTCAGACAATCGTGGTCAAAAGTTGTTGGGAAGGTTGCGGGCATCAGCTCACTTCACACCAAATTCGAATTTTTCTAACTATTTAGGAAATACCATGCTCTTGTGGCCCCCCTCCCCCATATTCAATGTTGGAGTTCTTCAGGTAAGAAAAGTCACCATTTTTTCCCCCTGGAAAATCCAACATTGAAAAGGGGGAGGGGGGTATCTGTAAAATGAAGTTACCTTCCCAACACTTTTGTCCATGATTGTCTGAAAACAACTGTAAACAGTTTTTGGCGTATAACACAAAATTTACGGAAGATATGCAGTTTTTATTCTCCATAATTATGATTCCATGGATTATCTTTATTTTCGTTGTTTTTGGGCCCCATTCTCAGAACATGGAATTTGCTAAAGCCACCTATGTGCTCACTCCGAGGAGTGGTTTTCCGTGACACAATATTGCGTGACAACAGTATCTTAGGACCGGTACAACTATGCGCATTGAAAGTCCTTTCTCCGTAAAATTGCCGTTCTGTTTCATGGAATTCACCACTTAAAAACGTATTGCAGCGTAAATTTGGTATCTAGAGGTACAATTCGCGCAAAATATACAGAATATTTAGAAGACAAGTGACCTGTTAATGGTCTACGTATTGTTCTTTGTGTTGCTCCCACAATGGTAATATTTTTGCCTAATTCATACCTCACCAAGACATGTAAACAGTGCGCTTGGAACTGAAAATTTGTTGTTGTTCTACTTTTTTCCCGGTTTATTAAGTAAATGCATTTTTAGATGGCCTTCAGGTGATGTAGCGGGAGTGAATGGCGACCTATTGACGTATAATTGTTAATATATGACTACAAAACGGTGTTTCACACAGTACTCCACACAGTACTCCACAAGTATGTGGGAATTTTCGAGGCCAGTGAGGTACGTTTCGATACAACTTGAATGGTTATGGATAGAATTTAATACTGCAAAGTAACTGATTGTGAATTTGTCCCTTGGAATAAAGAAATTCCTTCATTTTGAACAGTACTCCCTTCTATTGCGGGAACTTAAAAGATTAATTGAGTAATAAGTTCTCATTTATGTTCGTTCGATGGAGTACTGTGTAAATAGTGTTTAAAACCAAACTTTACAGTCTGCGATCCTATGAAAAACAAAGTTTGGATTACAATGGTCACTACTAAGCGCTTAGTTGAACCCAAAGACGAACAAAATAGCGACATTTTCCTCGGAATGTATGGAGTACTGTTGAGGAGAACTGTGTAGCATTGACTTTATCCCTGTAACCTGATCCTCGAGGCTACACACAGGGTTCAATAACATATGAAAAGCCACTTACGACCTATCCTAGCAGCAAAATCTATCGCGTATTTATGGCAAACATTGCATATCTAACAACAGCAAATAGATATGTGGTACAGCTCACCGGGAATTATTCTTATTCATTTCGTAAACATCCCACGTTACTATTTGCGAGATTATAAAAAAGAAATTATGAAGAGTACGTTATTTGAGCTTGATTTCAGCAATAACTTGAACGAAACATAACGAAATGCCAATATTTTGCCACTTTTTCGAGTTTCTGTTGAAGGAATGAAACCACGTGTATAAAATCGCATTTATTGCGCTTCGACCTTTTTCAGACAATCGTGGTCAAAAGTTGTTGGGAAGGTTGCGGGCATCAGCTCACTTCACACCAAATTCGAATTTTTCTAACTATTTAGGAAATACCATGCTCTTGTGGCCCCCCTCCCCCATATTCAATGTTGGAGTTCTTCAGGTAAGAAAAGTCACCATTTTTTCCCCCTGGAAAATCCAACATTGAAAAGGGGGAGGGGGGTATCTGTAAAATGAAGTTACCTTCCCAACACTTTTGTCCATGATTGTCTGAAAACAACTGTAAACAGTTTTTGGCGTATAACACAAAATTTACGGAAGATATGCAGTTTTTATTCTCCATAATTATGATTCCATGGATTATCTTTATTTTCGTTGTTTTTGGGCCCCATTCTCAGAACATGGAATTTGCTAAAGCCACCTATGTGCTCACTCCGAGGAGTGGTTTTCCGTGACACAATATTGCGTGACAACAGTATCTTAGGACCGGTACAACTATGCGCATTGAAAGTCCTTTCTCCGTAAAATTGCCGTTCTGTTTCATGGAATTCACCACTTAAAAACGTATTGCAGCGTAAATTTGGTATCTAGAGGTACAATTCGCGCAAAATATACAGAATATTTAGAAGACAAGTGACCTGTTAATGGTCTACGTATTGTTCTTTGTGTTGCTCCCACAATGGTAATATTTTTGCCTAATTCATACCTCACCAAGACATGTAAACAGTGCGCTTGGAACTGAAAATTTGTTGTTGTTCTACTTTTTTCCCGGTTTATTAAGTAAATGCATTTTTAGATGGCCTTCAGGTGATGTAGCGGGAGTGAATGGCGACCTATTGACGTATAATTGTTAATATATGACTACAAAACGGTGTTTCACACAGTACTCCACACAGTACTCCACAAGTATGTGGGAATTTTCGAGGCCAGTGAGGTACGTTTCGATACAACTTGAATGGTTATGGATAGAATTTAATACTGCAAAGTAACTGATTGTGAATTTGTCCCTTGGAATAAAGAAATTCCTTCATTTTGAACAGTACTCCCTTCTATTGCGGGAACTTAAAAGATTAATTGAGTAATAAGTTCTCATTTATGTTCGTTCGATGGAGTACTGTGTAAATAGTGTTTAAAACCAAACTTTACAGTCTGCGATCCTATGAAAAACAAAGTTTGGATTACAATGGTCACTACTAAGCGCTTAGTTGAACCCAAAGACGAACAAAATAGCGACATTTTCCTCGGAATGTATGGAGTACTGTTGAGGAGAACTGTGTAGCATTGACTTTATCCCTGTAACCTGATCCTCGAGGCTACACACAGGGTTCAATAACATATGAAAAGCCACTTACGACCTATCCTAGCAGCAAAATCTATCGCGTATTTATGGCAAACATTGCATATCTAACAACAGCAAATAGATATGTGGTACAGCTCACCGGGAATTATTCTTATTCATTTCGTAAACATCCCACGTTACTATTTGCGAGATTATAAAAAAGAAATTATGAAGAGTACGTTATTTGAGCTTGATTTCAGCAATAACTTGAACGAAACATAACGAAATGCCAATATTTTGCCACTTTTTCGAGTTTCTGTTGAAGGAATGAAACCACGTGTATAAAATCGCATTTATTGCGCTTCGACCTTTTTCAGACAATCGTGGTCAAAAGTTGTTGGGAAGGTTGCGGGCATCAGCTCACTTCACACCAAATTCGAATTTTTCTAACTATTTAGGAAATACCATGCTCTTGTGGCCCCCCTCCCCCATATTCAATGTTGGAGTTCTTCAGGTAAGAAAAGTCACCATTTTTTCCCCCTGGAAAATCCAACATTGAAAAGGGGCAGGGGGGTATCTGTAAAATGAAGTTACCTTCCCAACACTTTTGTCCATGATTGTCTGAAAACAACTGTAAACAGTTTTTGGCGTATAACACAAAATTTACGGAAGATATGCAGTTTTTATTCTCCATAATTATGATTCCATGGATTATCTTTATTTTCGTTGTTTTTGGGCCCCATTCTCAGAACATGGAATTTGCTAAAGCCACCTATGTGCTCACTCCGAGGAGTGGTTTTCCGTGACACAATATTGCGTGACAACAGTATCTTAGGACCGGTACAACTATGCGCATTGAAAGTCCTTTCTCCGTAAAATTGCCGTTCTGTTTCATGGAATTCACCACTTAAAAACGTATTGCAGCGTAAATTTGGTATCTAGAGGTACAATTCGCGCAAAATATACAGAATATTTAGAAGACAAGTGACCTGTTAATGGTCTACGTATTGTTCTTTGTGTTGCTCCCACAATGGTAATATTTTTGCCTAATTCATACCTCACCAAGACATGTAAACAGTGCGCTTGGAACTGAAAATTTGTTGTTGTTCTACTTTTTTCCCGGTTTATTAAGTAAATGCATTTTTAGATGGCCTTCAGGTGATGTAGCGGGAGTGAATGGCGACCTATTGACGTATAATTGTTAATATATGACTACAAAACGGTGTTTCACACAGTACTCCACACAGTACTCCACAAGTATGTGGGAATTTTCGAGGCCAGTGAGGTACGTTTCGATACAACTTGAATGGTTATGGATAGAATTTAATACTGCAAAGTAACTGATTGTGAATTTGTCCCTTGGAATAAAGAAATTCCTTCATTTTGAACAGTACTCCCTTCTATTGCGGGAACTTAAAAGATTAATTGAGTAATAAGTTCTCATTTATGTTCGTTCGATGGAGTACTGTGTAAATAGTGTTTAAAACCAAACTTTACAGTCTGCGATCCTATGAAAAACAAAGTTTGGATTACAATGGTCACTACTAAGCGCTTAGTTGAACCCAAAGACGAACAAAATAGCGACATTTTCCTCGGAATGTATGGAGTACTGTTGAGGAGAACTGTGTAGCATTGACTTTATCCCTGTAACCTGATCCTCGAGGCTACACACAGGGTTCAATAACATATGAAAAGCCACTTACGACCTATCCTAGCAGCAAAATCTATCGCGTATTTATGGCAAACATTGCATATCTAACAACAGCAAATAGATATGTGGTACAGCTCACCGGGAATTATTCTTATTCATTTCGTAAACATCCCACGTTACTATTTGCGAGATTATAAAAAAGAAATTATGAAGAGTACGTTATTTGAGCTTGATTTCAGCAATAACTTGAACGAAACATAACGAAATGCCAATATTTTGCCACTTTTTCGAGTTTCTGTTGAAGGAATGAAACCACGTGTATAAAATCGCATTTATTGCGCTTCGACCTTTTTCAGACAATCGTGGTCAAAAGTTGTTGGGAAGGTTGCGGGCATCAGCTCACTTCACACCAAATTCGAATTTTTCTAACTATTTAGGAAATACCATGCTCTTGTGGCCCCCCTCCCCCATATTCAATGTTGGAGTTCTTCAGGTAAGAAAAGTCACCATTTTTTCCCCCTGGAAAATCCAACATTGAAAAGGGGCAGGGGGGTATCTGTAAAATGAAGTTACCTTCCCAACACTTTTGTCCATGATTGTCTGAAAACAACTGTAAACAGTTTTTGGCGTATAACACAAAATTTACGGAAGATATGCAGTTTTTATTCTCCATAATTATGATTCCATGGATTATCTTTATTTTCGTTGTTTTTGGGCCCCATTCTCAGAACATGGAATTTGCTAAAGCCACCTATGTGCTCACTCCGAGGAGTGGTTTTCCGTGACACAATATTGCGTGACAACAGTATCTTAGGACCGGTACAACTATGCGCATTGAAAGTCCTTTCTCCGTAAAATTGCCGTTCTGTTTCATGGAATTCACCACTTAAAAACGTATTGCAGCGTAAATTTGGTATCTAGAGGTACAATTCGCGCAAAATATACAGAATATTTAGAAGACAAGTGACCTGTTAATGGTCTACGTATTGTTCTTTGTGTTGCTCCCACAATGGTAATATTTTTGCCTAATTCATACCTCACCAAGACATGTAAACAGTGCGCTTGGAACTGAAAATTTGTTGTTGTTCTACTTTTTTCCCGGTTTATTAAGTAAATGCATTTTTAGATGGCCTTCAGGTGATGTAGCGGGAGTGAATGGCGACCTATTGACGTATAATTGTTAATATATGACTACAAAACGGTGTTTCACACAGTACTCCACACAGTACTCCACAAGTATGTGGGAATTTTCGAGGCCAGTGAGGTACGTTTCGATACAACTTGAATGGTTATGGATAGAATTTAATACTGCAAAGTAACTGATTGTGAATTTGTCCCTTGGAATAAAGAAATTCCTTCATTTTGAACAGTACTCCCTTCTATTGCGGGAACTTAAAAGATTAATTGAGTAATAAGTTCTCATTTATGTTCGTTCGATGGAGTACTGTGTAAATAGTGTTTAAAACCAAACTTTACAGTCTGCGATCCTATGAAAAACAAAGTTTGGATTACAATGGTCACTACTAAGCGCTTAGTTGAACCCAAAGACGAACAAAATAGCGACATTTTCCTCGGAATGTATGGAGTACTGTTGAGGAGAACTGTGTAGCATTGACTTTATCCCTGTAACCTGATCCTCGAGGCTACACACAGGGTTCAATAACATATGAAAAGCCACTTACGACCTATCCTAGCAGCAAAATCTATCGCGTATTTATGGCAAACATTGCATATCTAACAACAGCAAATAGATATGTGGTACAGCTCACCGGGAATTATTCTTATTCATTTCGTAAACATCCCACGTTACTATTTGCGAGATTATAAAAAAGAAATTATGAAGAGTACGTTATTTGAGCTTGATTTCAGCAATAACTTGAACGAAACATAACGAAATGCCAATATTTTGCCACTTTTTCGAGTTTCTGTTGAAGGAATGAAACCACGTGTATAAAATCGCATTTATTGCGCTTCGACCTTTTTCAGACAATCGTGGTCAAAAGTTGTTGGGAAGGTTGCGGGCATCAGCTCACTTCACACCAAATTCGAATTTTTCTAACTATTTAGGAAATACCATGCTCTTGTGGCCCCCCTCCCCCATATTCAATGTTGGAGTTCTTCAGGTAAGAAAAGTCACCATTTTTTCCCCCTGGAAAATCCAACATTGAAAAGGGGGAGGGGGGTATCTGTAAAATGAAGTTACCTTCCCAACACTTTTGTCCATGATTGTCTGAAAACAACTGTAAACAGTTTTTGGCGTATAACACAAAATTTACGGAAGATATGCAGTTTTTATTCTCCATAATTATGATTCCATGGATTATCTTTATTTTCGTTGTTTTTGGGCCCCATTCTCAGAACATGGAATTTGCTAAAGCCACCTATGTGCTCACTCCGAGGAGTGGTTTTCCGTGACACAATATTGCGTGACAACAGTATCTTAGGACCGGTACAACTATGCGCATTGAAAGTCCTTTCTCCGTAAAATTGCCGTTCTGTTTCATGGAATTCACCACTTAAAAACGTATTGCAGCGTAAATTTGGTATCTAGAGGTACAATTCGCGCAAAATATACAGAATATTTAGAAGACAAGTGACCTGTTAATGGTCTACGTATTGTTCTTTGTGTTGCTCCCACAATGGTAATATTTTTGCCTAATTCATACCTCACCAAGACATGTAAACAGTGCGCTTGGAACTGAAAATTTGTTGTTGTTCTACTTTTTTCCCGGTTTATTAAGTAAATGCATTTTTAGATGGCCTTCAGGTGATGTAGCGGGAGTGAATGGCGACCTATTGACGTATAATTGTTAATATATGACTACAAAACGGTGTTTCACACAGTACTCCACACAGTACTCCACAAGTATGTGGGAATTTTCGAGGCCAGTGAGGTACGTTTCGATACAACTTGAATGGTTATGGATAGAATTTAATACTGCAAAGTAACTGATTGTGAATTTGTCCCTTGGAATAAAGAAATTCCTTCATTTTGAACAGTACTCCCTTCTATTGCGGGAACTTAAAAGATTAATTGAGTAATAAGTTCTCATTTATGTTCGTTCGATGGAGTACTGTGTAAATAGTGTTTAAAACCAAACTTTACAGTCTGCGATCCTATGAAAAACAAAGTTTGGATTACAATGGTCACTACTAAGCGCTTAGTTGAACCCAAAGACGAACAAAATAGCGACATTTTCCTCGGAATGTATGGAGTACTGTTGAGGAGAACTGTGTAGCATTGACTTTATCCCTGTAACCTGATCCTCGAGGCTACACACAGGGTTCAATAACATATGAAAAGCCACTTACGACCTATCCTAGCAGCAAAATCTATCGCGTATTTATGGCAAACATTGCATATCTAACAACAGCAAATAGATATGTGGTACAGCTCACCGGGAATTATTCTTATTCATTTCGTAAACATCCCACGTTACTATTTGCGAGATTATAAAAAAGAAATTATGAAGAGTACGTTATTTGAGCTTGATTTCAGCAATAACTTGAACGAAACATAACGAAATGCCAATATTTTGCCACTTTTTCGAGTTTCTGTTGAAGGAATGAAACCACGTGTATAAAATCGCATTTATTGCGCTTCGACCTTTTTCAGACAATCGTGGTCAAAAGTTGTTGGGAAGGTTGCGGGCATCAGCTCACTTCACACCAAATTCGAATTTTTCTAACTATTTAGGAAATACCATGCTCTTGTGGCCCCCCTCCCCCATATTCAATGTTGGAGTTCTTCAGGTAAGAAAAGTCACCATTTTTTCCCCCTGGAAAATCCAACATTGAAAAGGGGGAGGGGGGTATCTGTAAAATGAAGTTACCTTCCCAACACTTTTGTCCATGATTGTCTGAAAACAACTGTAAACAGTTTTTGGCGTATAACACAAAATTTACGGAAGATATGCAGTTTTTATTCTCCATAATTATGATTCCATGGATTATCTTTATTTTCGTTGTTTTTGGGCCCCATTCTCAGAACATGGAATTTGCTAAAGCCACCTATGTGCTCACTCCGAGGAGTGGTTTTCCGTGACACAATATTGCGTGACAACAGTATCTTAGGACCGGTACAACTATGCGCATTGAAAGTCCTTTCTCCGTAAAATTGCCGTTCTGTTTCATGGAATTCACCACTTAAAAACGTATTGCAGCGTAAATTTGGTATCTAGAGGTACAATTCGCGCAAAATATACAGAATATTTAGAAGACAAGTGACCTGTTAATGGTCTACGTATTGTTCTTTGTGTTGCTCCCACAATGGTAATATTTTTGCCTAATTCATACCTCACCAAGACATGTAAACAGTGCGCTTGGAACTGAAAATTTGTTGTTGTTCTACTTTTTTCCCGGTTTATTAAGTAAATGCATTTTTAGATGGCCTTCAGGTGATGTAGCGGGAGTGAATGGCGACCTATTGACGTATAATTGTTAATATATGACTACAAAACGGTGTTTCACACAGTACTCCACACAGTACTCCACAAGTATGTGGGAATTTTCGAGGCCAGTGAGGTACGTTTCGATACAACTTGAATGGTTATGGATAGAATTTAATACTGCAAAGTAACTGATTGTGAATTTGTCCCTTGGAATAAAGAAATTCCTTCATTTTGAACAGTACTCCCTTCTATTGCGGGAACTTAAAAGATTAATTGAGTAATAAGTTCTCATTTATGTTCGTTCGATGGAGTACTGTGTAAATAGTGTTTAAAACCAAACTTTACAGTCTGCGATCCTATGAAAAACAAAGTTTGGATTACAATGGTCACTACTAAGCGCTTAGTTGAACCCAAAGACGAACAAAATAGCGACATTTTCCTCGGAATGTATGGAGTACTGTTGAGGAGAACTGTGTAGCATTGACTTTATCCCTGTAACCTGATCCTCGAGGCTACACACAGGGTTCAATAACATATGAAAAGCCACTTACGACCTATCCTAGCAGCAAAATCTATCGCGTATTTATGGCAAACATTGCATATCTAACAACAGCAAATAGATATGTGGTACAGCTCACCGGGAATTATTCTTATTCATTTCGTAAACATCCCACGTTACTATTTGCGAGATTATAAAAAAGAAATTATGAAGAGTACGTTATTTGAGCTTGATTTCAGCAATAACTTGAACGAAACATAACGAAATGCCAATATTTTGCCACTTTTTCGAGTTTCTGTTGAAGGAATGAAACCACGTGTATAAAATCGCATTTATTGCGCTTCGACCTTTTTCAGACAATCGTGGTCAAAAGTTGTTGGGAAGGTTGCGGGCATCAGCTCACTTCACACCAAATTCGAATTTTTCTAACTATTTAGGAAATACCATGCTCTTGTGGCCCCCCTCCCCCATATTCAATGTTGGAGTTCTTCAGGTAAGAAAAGTCACCATTTTTTCCCCCTGGAAAATCCAACATTGAAAAGGGGGAGGGGGGTATCTGTAAAATGAAGTTACCTTCCCAACACTTTTGTCCATGATTGTCTGAAAACAACTGTAAACAGTTTTTGGCGTATAACACAAAATTTACGGAAGATATGCAGTTTTTATTCTCCATAATTATGATTCCATGGATTATCTTTATTTTCGTTGTTTTTGGGCCCCATTCTCAGAACATGGAATTTGCTAAAGCCACCTATGTGCTCACTCCGAGGAGTGGTTTTCCGTGACACAATATTGCGTGACAACAGTATCTTAGGACCGGTACAACTATGCGCATTGAAAGTCCTTTCTCCGTAAAATTGCCGTTCTGTTTCATGGAATTCACCACTTAAAAACGTATTGCAGCGTAAATTTGGTATCTAGAGGTACAATTCGCGCAAAATATACAGAATATTTAGAAGACAAGTGACCTGTTAATGGTCTACGTATTGTTCTTTGTGTTGCTCCCACAATGGTAATATTTTTGCCTAATTCATACCTCACCAAGACATGTAAACAGTGCGCTTGGAACTGAAAATTTGTTGTTGTTCTACTTTTTTCCCGGTTTATTAAGTAAATGCATTTTTAGATGGCCTTCAGGTGATGTAGCGGGAGTGAATGGCGACCTATTGACGTATAATTGTTAATATATGACTACAAAACGGTGTTTCACACAGTACTCCACACAGTACTCCACAAGTATGTGGGAATTTTCGAGGCCAGTGAGGTACGTTTCGATACAACTTGAATGGTTATGGATAGAATTTAATACTGCAAAGTAACTGATTGTGAATTTGTCCCTTGGAATAAAGAAATTCCTTCATTTTGAACAGTACTCCCTTCTATTGCGGGAACTTAAAAGATTAATTGAGTAATAAGTTCTCATTTATGTTCGTTCGATGGAGTACTGTGTAAATAGTGTTTAAAACCAAACTTTACAGTCTGCGATCCTATGAAAAACAAAGTTTGGATTACAATGGTCACTACTAAGCGCTTAGTTGAACCCAAAGACGAACAAAATAGCGACATTTTCCTCGGAATGTATGGAGTACTGTTGAGGAGAACTGTGTAGCATTGACTTTATCCCTGTAACCTGATCCTCGAGGCTACACACAGGGTTCAATAACATATGAAAAGCCACTTACGACCTATCCTAGCAGCAAAATCTATCGCGTATTTATGGCAAACATTGCATATCTAACAACAGCAAATAGATATGTGGTACAGCTCACCGGGAATTATTCTTATTCATTTCGTAAACATCCCACGTTACTATTTGCGAGATTATAAAAAAGAAATTATGAAGAGTACGTTATTTGAGCTTGATTTCAGCAATAACTTGAACGAAACATAACGAAATGCCAATATTTTGCCACTTTTTCGAGTTTCTGTTGAAGGAATGAAACCACGTGTATAAAATCGCATTTATTGCGCTTCGACCTTTTTCAGACAATCGTGGTCAAAAGTTGTTGGGAAGGTTGCGGGCATCAGCTCACTTCACACCAAATTCGAATTTTTCTAACTATTTAGGAAATACCATGCTCTTGTGGCCCCCCTCCCCCATATTCAATGTTGGAGTTCTTCAGGTAAGAAAAGTCACCATTTTTTCCCCCTGGAAAATCCAACATTGAAAAGGGGGAGGGGGGTATCTGTAAAATGAAGTTACCTTCCCAACACTTTTGTCCATGATTGTCTGAAAACAACTGTAAACAGTTTTTGGCGTATAACACAAAATTTACGGAAGATATGCAGTTTTTATTCTCCATAATTATGATTCCATGGATTATCTTTATTTTCGTTGTTTTTGGGCCCCATTCTCAGAACATGGAATTTGCTAAAGCCACCTATGTGCTCACTCCGAGGAGTGGTTTTCCGTGACACAATATTGCGTGACAACAGTATCTTAGGACCGGTACAACTATGCGCATTGAAAGTCCTTTCTCCGTAAAATTGCCGTTCTGTTTCATGGAATTCACCACTTAAAAACGTATTGCAGCGTAAATTTGGTATCTAGAGGTACAATTCGCGCAAAATATACAGAATATTTAGAAGACAAGTGACCTGTTAATGGTCTACGTATTGTTCTTTGTGTTGCTCCCACAATGGTAATATTTTTGCCTAATTCATACCTCACCAAGACATGTAAACAGTGCGCTTGGAACTGAAAATTTGTTGTTGTTCTACTTTTTTCCCGGTTTATTAAGTAAATGCATTTTTAGATGGCCTTCAGGTGATGTAGCGGGAGTGAATGGCGACCTATTGACGTATAATTGTTAATATATGACTACAAAACGGTGTTTCACACAGTACTCCACAAGTATGTGGGAATTTTCGAGGCCAGTGAGGTACGTTTCGATACAACTTGAATGGTTATGGATAGAATTTAATACTGCAAAGTAACTGATTGTGAATTTGTCCCTTGGAATAAAGAAATTCCTTCATTTTGAACAGTACTCCCTTCTATTGCGGGAACTTAAAAGATTAATTGAGTAATAAGTTCTCATTTATGTTCGTTCGATGGAGTACTGTGTAAATAGTGTTTAAAACCAAACTTTACAGTCTGCGATCCTATGAAAAACAAAGTTTGGATTACAATGGTCACTACTAAGCGCTTAGTTGAACCCAAAGACGAACAAAATAGCGACATTTTCCTCGGAATGTATGGAGTACTGTTGAGGAGAACTGTGTAGCATTGACTTTATCCCTGTAACCTGATCCTCGAGGCTACACACAGGGTTCAATAACATATGAAAAGCCACTTACGACCTATCCTAGCAGCAAAATCTATCGCGTATTTATGGCAAACATTGCATATCTAACAACAGCAAATAGATATGTGGTACAGCTCACCGGGAATTATTCTTATTCATTTCGTAAACATCCCACGTTACTATTTGCGAGATTATAAAAAAGAAATTATGAAGAGTACGTTATTTGAGCTTGATTTCAGCAATAACTTGAACGAAACATAACGAAATGCCAATATTTTGCCACTTTTTCGAGTTTCTGTTGAAGGAATGAAACCACGTGTATAAAATCGCATTTATTGCGCTTCGACCTTTTTCAGACAATCGTGGTCAAAAGTTGTTGGGAAGGTTGCGGGCATCAGCTCACTTCACACCAAATTCGAATTTTTCTAACTATTTAGGAAATACCATGCTCTTGTGGCCCCCCTCCCCCATATTCAATGTTGGAGTTCTTCAGGTAAGAAAAGTCACCATTTTTTCCCCCTGGAAAATCCAACATTGAAAAGGGGGAGGGGGGTATCTGTAAAATGAAGTTACCTTCCCAACACTTTTGTCCATGATTGTCTGAAAACAACTGTAAACAGTTTTTGGCGTATAACACAAAATTTACGGAAGATATGCAGTTTTTATTCTCCATAATTATGATTCCATGGATTATCTTTATTTTCGTTGTTTTTGGGCCCCATTCTCAGAACATGGAATTTGCTAAAGCCACCTATGTGCTCACTCCGAGGAGTGGTTTTCCGTGACACAATATTGCGTGACAACAGTATCTTAGGACCGGTACAACTATGCGCATTGAAAGTCCTTTCTCCGTAAAATTGCCGTTCTGTTTCATGGAATTCACCACTTAAAAACGTATTGCAGCGTAAATTTGGTATCTAGAGGTACAATTCGCGCAAAATATACAGAATATTTAGAAGACAAGTGACCTGTTAATGGTCTACGTATTGTTCTTTGTGTTGCTCCCACAATGGTAATATTTTTGCCTAATTCATACCTCACCAAGACATGTAAACAGTGCGCTTGGAACTGAAAATTTGTTGTTGTTCTACTTTTTTCCCGGTTTATTAAGTAAATGCATTTTTAGATGGCCTTCAGGTGATGTAGCGGGAGTGAATGGCGACCTATTGACGTATAATTGTTAATATATGACTACAAAACGGTGTTTCACACAGTACTCCACACAGTACTCCACAAGTATGTGGGAATTTTCGAGGCCAGTGAGGTACGTTTCGATACAACTTGAATGGTTATGGATAGAATTTAATACTGCAAAGTAACTGATTGTGAATTTGTCCCTTGGAATAAAGAAATTCCTTCATTTTGAACAGTACTCCCTTCTATTGCGGGAACTTAAAAGATTAATTGAGTAATAAGTTCTCATTTATGTTCGTTCGATGGAGTACTGTGTAAATAGTGTTTAAAACCAAACTTTACAGTCTGCGATCCTATGAAAAACAAAGTTTGGATTACAATGGTCACTACTAAGCGCTTAGTTGAACCCAAAGACGAACAAAATAGCGACATTTTCCTCGGAATGTATGGAGTACTGTTGAGGAGAACTGTGTAGCATTGACTTTATCCCTGTAACCTGATCCTCGAGGCTACACACAGGGTTCAATAACATATGAAAAGCCACTTACGACCTATCCTAGCAGCAAAATCTATCGCGTATTTATGGCAAACATTGCATATCTAACAACAGCAAATAGATATGTGGTACAGCTCACCGGGAATTATTCTTATTCATTTCGTAAACATCCCACGTTACTATTTGCGAGATTATAAAAAAGAAATTATGAAGAGTACGTTATTTGAGCTTGATTTCAGCAATAACTTGAACGAAACATAACGAAATGCCAATATTTTGCCACTTTTTCGAGTTTCTGTTGAAGGAATGAAACCACGTGTATAAAATCGCATTTATTGCGCTTCGACCTTTTTCAGACAATCGTGGTCAAAAGTTGTTGGGAAGGTTGCGGGCATCAGCTCACTTCACACCAAATTCGAATTTTTCTAACTATTTAGGAAATACCATGCTCTTGTGGCCCCCCTCCCCCATATTCAATGTTGGAGTTCTTCAGGTAAGAAAAGTCACCATTTTTTCCCCCTGGAAAATCCAACATTGAAAAGGGGGAGGGGGGTATCTGTAAAATGAAGTTACCTTCCCAACACTTTTGTCCATGATTGTCTGAAAACAACTGTAAACAGTTTTTGGCGTATAACACAAAATTTACGGAAGATATGCAGTTTTTATTCTCCATAATTATGATTCCATGGATTATCTTTATTTTCGTTGTTTTTGGGCCCCATTCTCAGAACATGGAATTTGCTAAAGCCACCTATGTGCTCACTCCGAGGAGTGGTTTTCCGTGACACAATATTGCGTGACAACAGTATCTTAGGACCGGTACAACTATGCGCATTGAAAGTCCTTTCTCCGTAAAATTGCCGTTCTGTTTCATGGAATTCACCACTTAAAAACGTATTGCAGCGTAAATTTGGTATCTAGAGGTACAATTCGCGCAAAATATACAGAATATTTAGAAGACAAGTGACCTGTTAATGGTCTACGTATTGTTCTTTGTGTTGCTCCCACAATGGTAATATTTTTGCCTAATTCATACCTCACCAAGACATGTAAACAGTGCGCTTGGAACTGAAAATTTGTTGTTGTTCTACTTTTTTCCCGGTTTATTAAGTAAATGCATTTTTAGATGGCCTTCAGGTGATGTAGCGGGAGTGAATGGCGACCTATTGACGTATAATTGTTAATATATGACTACAAAACGGTGTTTCACACAGTACTCCACACAGTACTCCACAAGTATGTGGGAATTTTCGAGGCCAGTGAGGTACGTTTCGATACAACTTGAATGGTTATGGATAGAATTTAATACTGCAAAGTAACTGATTGTGAATTTGTCCCTTGGAATAAAGAAATTCCTTCATTTTGAACAGTACTCCCTTCTATTGCGGGAACTTAAAAGATTAATTGAGTAATAAGTTCTCATTTATGTTCGTTCGATGGAGTACTGTGTAAATAGTGTTTAAAACCAAACTTTACAGTCTGCGATCCTATGAAAAACAAAGTTTGGATTACAATGGTCACTACTAAGCGCTTAGTTGAACCCAAAGACGAACAAAATAGCGACATTTTCCTCGGAATGTATGGAGTACTGTTGAGGAGAACTGTGTAGCATTGACTTTATCCCTGTAACCTGATCCTCGAGGCTACACACAGGGTTCAATAACATATGAAAAGCCACTTACGACCTATCCTAGCAGCAAAATCTATCGCGTATTTATGGCAAACATTGCATATCTAACAACAGCAAATAGATATGTGGTACAGCTCACCGGGAATTATTCTTATTCATTTCGTAAACATCCCACGTTACTATTTGCGAGATTATAAAAAAGAAATTATGAAGAGTACGTTATTTGAGCTTGATTTCAGCAATAACTTGAACGAAACATAACGAAATGCCAATATTTTGCCACTTTTTCGAGTTTCTGTTGAAGGAATGAAACCACGTGTATAAAATCGCATTTATTGCGCTTCGACCTTTTTCAGACAATCGTGGTCAAAAGTTGTTGGGAAGGTTGCGGGCATCAGCTCACTTCACACCAAATTCGAATTTTTCTAACTATTTAGGAAATACCATGCTCTTGTGGCCCCCCTCCCCCATATTCAATGTTGGAGTTCTTCAGGTAAGAAAAGTCACCATTTTTTCCCCCTGGAAAATCCAACATTGAAAAGGGGGAGGGGGGTATCTGTAAAATGAAGTTACCTTCCCAACACTTTTGTCCATGATTGTCTGAAAACAACTGTAAACAGTTTTTGACGTATAACACAAAATTTACGGAAGATATGCAGTTTTTATTCTCCATAATTATGATTCCATGGATTATCTTTATTTTCGTTGTTTTTGGGCCCCATTCTCAGAACATGGAATTTGCTAAAGCCACCTATGTGCTCACTCCGAGGAGTGGTTTTCCGTGACACAATATTGCGTGACAACAGTATCTTAGGACCGGTACAACTATGCGCATTGAAAGTCCTTTCTCCGTAAAATTGCCGTTCTGTTTCATGGAATTCACCACTTAAAAACGTATTGCAGCGTAAATTTGGTATCTAGAGGTACAATTCGCGCAAAATATACAGAATATTTAGAAGACAAGTGACCTGTTAATGGTCTACGTATTGTTCTTTGTGTTGCTCCCACAATGGTAATATTTTTGCCTAATTCATACCTCACCAAGACATGTAAACAGTGCGCTTGGAACTGAAAATTTGTTGTTGTTCTACTTTTTTCCCGGTTTATTAAGTAAATGCATTTTTAGATGGCCTTCAGGTGATGTAGCGGGAGTGAATGGCGACCTATTGACGTATAATTGTTAATATATGACTACAAAACGGTGTTTCACACAGTACTCCACACAGTACTCCACAAGTATGTGGGAATTTTCGAGGCCAGTGAGGTACGTTTCGATACAACTTGAATGGTTATGGATAGAATTTAATACTGCAAAGTAACTGATTGTGAATTTGTCCCTTGGAATAAAGAAATTCCTTCATTTTGAACAGTACTCCCTTCTATTGCGGGAACTTAAAAGATTAATTGAGTAATAAGTTCTCATTTATGTTCGTTCGATGGAGTACTGTGTAAATAGTGTTTAAAACCAAACTTTACAGTCTGCGATCCTATGAAAAACAAAGTTTGGATTACAATGGTCACTACTAAGCGCTTAGTTGAACCCAAAGACGAACAAAATAGCGACATTTTCCTCGGAATGTATGGAGTACTGTTGAGGAGAACTGTGTAGCATTGACTTTATCCCTGTAACCTGATCCTCGAGGCTACACACAGGGTTCAATAACATATGAAAAGCCACTTACGACCTATCCTAGCAGCAAAATCTATCGCGTATTTATGGCAAACATTGCATATCTAACAACAGCAAATAGATATGTGGTACAGCTCACCGGGAATTATTCTTATTCATTTCGTAAACATCCCACGTTACTATTTGCGAGATTATAAAAAAGAAATTATGAAGAGTACGTTATTTGAGCTTGATTTCAGCAATAACTTGAACGAAACATAACGAAATGCCAATATTTTGCCACTTTTTCGAGTTTCTGTTGAAGGAATGAAACCACGTGTATAAAATCGCATTTATTGCGCTTCGACCTTTTTCAGACAATCGTGGTCAAAAGTTGTTGGGAAGGTTGCGGGCATCAGCTCACTTCACACCAAATTCGAATTTTTCTAACTATTTAGGAAATACCATGCTCTTGTGGCCCCCCTCCCCCATATTCAATGTTGGAGTTCTTCAGGTAAGAAAAGTCACCATTTTTTCCCCCTGGAAAATCCAACATTGAAAAGGGGGAGGGGGGTATCTGTAAAATGAAGTTACCTTCCCAACACTTTTGTCCATGATTGTCTGAAAACAACTGTAAACAGTTTTTGGCGTATAACACAAAATTTACGGAAGATATGCAGTTTTTATTCTCCATAATTATGATTCCATGGATTATCTTTATTTTCGTTGTTTTTGGGCCCCATTCTCAGAACATGGAATTTGCTAAAGCCACCTATGTGCTCACTCCGAGGAGTGGTTTTCCGTGACACAATATTGCGTGACAACAGTATCTTAGGACCGGTACAACTATGCGCATTGAAAGTCCTTTCTCCGTAAAATTGCCGTTCTGTTTCATGGAATTCACCACTTAAAAACGTATTGCAGCGTAAATTTGGTATCTAGAGGTACAATTCGCGCAAAATATACAGAATATTTAGAAGACAAGTGACCTGTTAATGGTCTACGTATTGTTCTTTGTGTTGCTCCCACAATGGTAATATTTTTGCCTAATTCATACCTCACCAAGACATGTAAACAGTGCGCTTGGAACTGAAAATTTGTTGTTGTTCTACTTTTTTCCCGGTTTATTAAGTAAATGCATTTTTAGATGGCCTTCAGGTGATGTAGCGGGAGTGAATGGCGACCTATTGACGTATAATTGTTAATATATGACTACAAAACGGTGTTTCACACAGTACTCCACACAGTACTCCACAAGTATGTGGGAATTTTCGAGGCCAGTGAGGTACGTTTCGATACAACTTGAATGGTTATGGATAGAATTTAATACTGCAAAGTAACTGATTGTGAATTTGTCCCTTGGAATAAAGAAATTCCTTCATTTTGAACAGTACTCCCTTCTATTGCGGGAACTTAAAAGATTAATTGAGTAATAAGTTCTCATTTATGTTCGTTCGATGGAGTACTGTGTAAATAGTGTTTAAAACCAAACTTTACAGTCTGCGATCCTATGAAAAACAAAGTTTGGATTACAATGGTCACTACTAAGCGCTTAGTTGAACCCAAAGACGAACAAAATAGCGACATTTTCCTCGGAATGTATGGAGTACTGTTGAGGAGAACTGTGTAGCATTGACTTGATCCCTGTAACCTGATCCTCGAGGCTACACACAGGGTTCAATAACATATGAAAAGCCACTTACGACCTATCCTAGCAGCAAAATCTATCGCGTATTTATGGCAAACATTGCATATCTAACAACAGCAAATAGATATGTGGTACAGCTCACCGGGAATTATTCTTATTCATTTCGTAAACATCCCACGTTACTATTTGCGAGATTATAAAAAAGAAATTATGAAGAGTACGTTATTTGAGCTTGATTTCAGCAATAACTTGAACGAAACATAACGAAATGCCAATATTTTGCCACTTTTTCGAGTTTCTGTTGAAGGAATGAAACCACGTGTATAAAATCGCATTTATTGCGCTTCGACCTTTTTCAGAAAACAACTGTAAACAGTTTTTGGCGTATAACACAAAATTTACGGAAGATATGCAGTTTTTATTCTCCATAATTATGATTCCATGGATTATCTTTATTTTCGTTGTTTTTGGGCCCCATTCTCAGAACATGGAATTTGCTAAAGCCACCTATGTGCTCACTCCGAGGAGTGGTTTTCCGTGACACAATATTGCGTGACAACAGTATCTTAGGACCGGTACAACTATGCGCATTGAAAGTCCTTTCTCCGTAAAATTGCCGTTCTGTTTCATGGAATTCACCACTTAAAAACGTATTGCAGCGTAAATTTGGTATCTAGAGGTACAATTCGCGCAAAATATACAGAATATTTAGAAGACAAGTGACCTGTTAATGGTCTACGTATTGTTCTTTGTGTTGCTCCCACAATGGTAATATTTTTGCCTAATTCATACCTCACCAAGACATGTAAACAGTGCGCTTGGAACTGAAAATTTGTTGTTGTTCTACTTTTTTCCCGGTTTATTAAGTAAATGCATTTTTAGATGGCCTTCAGGTGATGTAGCGGGAGTGAATGGCGACCTATTGACGTATAATTGTTAATATATGACTACAAAACGGTGTTTCACACAGTACTCCACACAGTACTCCACAAGTATGTGGGAATTTTCGAGGCCAGTGAGGTACGTTTCGATACAACTTGAATGGTTATGGATAGAATTTAATACTGCAAAGTAACTGATTGTGAATTTGTCCCTTGGAATAAAGAAATTCCTTCATTTTGAACAGTACTCCCTTCTATTGCGGGAACTTAAAAGATTAATTGAGTAATAAGTTCTCATTTATGTTCGTTCGATGGAGTACTGTGTAAATAGTGTTTAAAACCAAACTTTACAGTCTGCGATCCTATGAAAAACAAAGTTTGGATTACAATGGTCACTACTAAGCGCTTAGTTGAACCCAAAGACGAACAAAATAGCGACATTTTCCTCGGAATGTATGGAGTACTGTTGAGGAGAACTGTGTAGCATTGACTTTATCCCTGTAACCTGATCCTCGAGGCTACACACAGGGTTCAATAACATATGAAAAGCCACTTACGACCTATCCTAGCAGCAAAATCTATCGCGTATTTATGGCAAACATTGCATATCTAACAACAGCAAATAGATATGTGGTACAGCTCACCGGGAATTATTCTTATTCATTTCGTAAACATCCCACGTTACTATTTGCGAGATTATAAAAAAGAAATTATGAAGAGTACGTTATTTGAGCTTGATTTCAGCAATAACTTGAACGAAACATAACGAAATGCCAATATTTTGCCACTTTTTCGAGTTTCTGTTGAAGGAATGAAACCACGTGTATAAAATCGCATTTATTGCGCTTCGACCTTTTTCAGACAATCGTGGTCAAAAGTTGTTGGGAAGGTTGCGGGCATCAGCTCACTTCACACCAAATTCGAATTTTTCTAACTATTTAGGAAATACCATGCTCTTGTGGCCCCCCTCCCCCATATTCAATGTTGGAGTTCTTCAGGTAAGAAAAGTCACCATTTTTTCCCCCTGGAAAATCCAACATTGAAAAGGGGGAGGGGGGTATCTGTAAAATGAAGTTACCTTCCCAACACTTTTGTCCATGATTGTCTGAAAACAACTGTAAACAGTTTTTGGCGTATAACACAAAATTTACGGAAGATATGCAGTTTTTATTCTCCATAATTATGATTCCATGGATTATCTTTATTTTCGTTGTTTTTGGGCCCCATTCTCAGAACATGGAATTTGCTAAAGCCACCTATGTGCTCACTCCGAGGAGTGGTTTTCCGTGACACAATATTGCGTGACAACAGTATCTTAGGACCGGTACAACTATGCGCATTGAAAGTCCTTTCTCCGTAAAATTGCCGTTCTGTTTCATGGAATTCACCACTTAAAAACGTATTGCAGCGTAAATTTGGTATCTAGAGGTACAATTCGCGCAAAATATACAGAATATTTAGAAGACAAGTGACCTGTTAATGGTCTACGTATTGTTCTTTGTGTTGCTCCCACAATGGTAATATTTTTGCCTAATTCATACCTCACCAAGACATGTAAACAGTGCGCTTGGAACTGAAAATTTGTTGTTGTTCTACTTTTTTCCCGGTTTATTAAGTAAATGCATTTTTAGATGGCCTTCAGGTGATGTAGCGGGAGTGAATGGCGACCTATTGACGTATAATTGTTAATATATGACTACAAAACGGTGTTTCACACAGTACTCCACACAGTACTCCACAAGTATGTGGGAATTTTCGAGGCCAGTGAGGTACGTTTCGATACAACTTGAATGGTTATGGATAGAATTTAATACTGCAAAGTAACTGATTGTGAATTTGTCCCTTGGAATAAAGAAATTCCTTCATTTTGAACAGTACTCCCTTCTATTGCGGGAACTTAAAAGATTAATTGAGTAATAAGTTCTCATTTATGTTCGTTCGATGGAGTACTGTGTAAATAGTGTTTAAAACCAAACTTTACAGTCTGCGATCCTATGAAAAACAAAGTTTGGATTACAATGGTCACTACTAAGCGCTTAGTTGAACCCAAAGACGAACAAAATAGCGTATGGAGTACTGTTGAGGAGAACTGTGTAGCATTGACTTTATCCCTGTAACCTGATCCTCGAGGCTACACACAGGGTTCAATAACATATGAAAAGCCACTTACGACCTATCCTAGCAGCAAAATCTATCGCGTATTTATGGCAAACATTGCATATCTAACAACAGCAAATAGATATGTGGTACAGCTCACCGGGAATTATTCTTATTCATTTCGTAAACATCCCACGTTACTATTTGCGAGATTATAAAAAAGAAATTATGAAGAGTACGTTATTTGAGCTTGATTTCAGCAATAACTTGAACGAAACATAACGAAATGCCAATATTTTGCCACTTTTTCGAGTTTCTGTTGAAGGAATGAAACCACGTGTATAAAATCGCATTTATTGCGCTTCGACCTTTTTCAGACAATCGTGGTCAAAAGTTGTTGGGAAGGTTGCGGGCATCAGCTCACTTCACACCAAATTCGAATTTTTCTAACTATTTAGGAAATACCATGCTCTTGTGGCCCCCCTCCCCCATATTCAATGTTGGAGTTCTTCAGGTAAGAAAAGTCACCATTTTTTCCCCCTGGAAAATCCAACATTGAAAAGGGGGAGGGGGGTATCTGTAAAATGAAGTTACCTTCCCAACACTTTTGTCCATGATTGTCTGAAAACAACTGTAAACAGTTTTTGGCGTATAACACAAAATTTACGGAAGATATGCAGTTTTTATTCTCCATAATTATGATTCCATGGATTATCTTTATTTTCGTTGTTTTTGGGCCCCATTCTCAGAACATGGAATTTGCTAAAGCCACCTATGTGCTCACTCCGAGGAGTGGTTTTCCGTGACACAATATTGCGTGACAACAGTATCTTAGGACCGGTACAACTATGCGCATTGAAAGTCCTTTCTCCGTAAAATTGCCGTTCTGTTTCATGGAATTCACCACTTAAAAACGTATTGCAGCGTAAATTTGGTATCTAGAGGTACAATTCGCGCAAAATATACAGAATATTTAGAAGACAAGTGACCTGTTAATGGTCTACGTATTGTTCTTTGTGTTGCTCCCACAATGGTAATATTTTTGCCTAATTCATACCTCACCAAGACATGTAAACAGTGCGCTTGGAACTGAAAATTTGTTGTTGTTCTACTTTTTTCCCGGTTTATTAAGTAAATGCATTTTTAGATGGCCTTCAGGTGATGTAGCGGGAGTGAATGGCGACCTATTGACGTATAATTGTTAATATATGACTACAAAACGGTGTTTCACACAGTACTCCACACAGTACTCCACAAGTATGTGGGAATTTTCGAGGCCAGTGAGGTACGTTTCGATACAACTTGAATGGTTATGGATAGAATTTAATACTGCAAAGTAACTGATTGTGAATTTGTCCCTTGGAATAAAGAAATTCCTTCATTTTGAACAGTACTCCCTTCTATTGCGGGAACTTAAAAGATTAATTGAGTAATAAGTTCTCATTTATGTTCGTTCGATGGAGTACTGTGTAAATAGTGTTTAAAACCAAACTTTACAGTCTGCGATCCTATGAAAAACAAAGTTTGGATTACAATGGTCACTACTAAGCGCTTAGTTGAACCCAAAGACGAACAAAATAGCGACATTTTCCTCGGAATGTATGGAGTACTGTTGAGGAGAACTGTGTAGCATTGACTTTATCCCTGTAACCTGATCCTCGAGGCTACACACAGGGTTCAATAACATATGAAAAGCCACTTACGACCTATCCTAGCAGCAAAATCTATCGCGTATTTATGGCAAACATTGCATATCTAACAACAGCAAATAGATATGTGGTACAGCTCACCGGGAATTATTCTTATTCATTTCGTAAACATCCCACGTTACTATTTGCGAGATTATAAAAAAGAAATTATGAAGAGTACGTTATTTGAGCTTGATTTCAGCAATAACTTGAACGAAACATAACGAAATGCCAATATTTTGCCACTTTTTCGAGTTTCTGTTGAAGGAATGAAACCACGTGTATAAAATCGCATTTATTGCGCTTCGACCTTTTTCAGACAATCGTGGTCAAAAGTTGTTGGGAAGGTTGCGGGCATCAGCTCACTTCACACCAAATTCGAATTTTTCTAACTATTTAGGAAATACCATGCTCTTGTGGCCCCCCTCCCCCATATTCAATGTTGGAGTTCTTCAGGTAAGAAAAGTCACCATTTTTTCCCCCTGGAAAATCCAACATTGAAAAGGGGGAGGGGGGTATCTGTAAAATGAAGTTACCTTCCCAACACTTTTGTCCATGATTGTCTGAAAACAACTGTAAACAGTTTTTGGCGTATAACACAAAATTTACGGAAGATATGCAGTTTTTATTCTCCATAATTATGATTCCATGGATTATCTTTATTTTCGTTGTTTTTGGGCCCCATTCTCAGAACATGGAATTTGCTAAAGCCACCTATGTGCTCACTCCGAGGAGTGGTTTTCCGTGACACAATATTGCGTGACAACAGTATCTTAGGACCGGTACAACTATGCGCATTGAAAGTCCTTTCTCCGTAAAATTGCCGTTCTGTTTCATGGAATTCACCACTTAAAAACGTATTGCAGCGTAAATTTGGTATCTAGAGGTACAATTCGCGCAAAATATACAGAATATTTAGAAGACAAGTGACCTGTTAATGGTCTACGTATTGTTCTTTGTGTTGCTCCCACAATGGTAATATTTTTGCCTAATTCATACCTCACCAAGACATGTAAACAGTGCGCTTGGAACTGAAAATTTGTTGTTGTTCTACTTTTTTCCCGGTTTATTAAGTAAATGCATTTTTAGATGGCCTTCAGGTGATGTAGCGGGAGTGAATGGCGACCTATTGACGTATAATTGTTAATATATGACTACAAAACGGTGTTTCACACAGTACTCCACACAGTACTCCACAAGTATGTGGGAATTTTCGAGGCCAGTGAGGTACGTTTCGATACAACTTGAATGGTTATGGATAGAATTTAATACTGCAAAGTAACTGATTGTGAATTTGTCCCTTGGAATAAAGAAATTCCTTCATTTTGAACAGTACTCCCTTCTATTGCGGGAACTTAAAAGATTAATTGAGTAATAAGTTCTCATTTATGTTCGTTCGATGGAGTACTGTGTAAATAGTGTTTAAAACCAAACTTTACAGTCTGCGATCCTATGAAAAACAAAGTTTGGATTACAATGGTCACTACTAAGCGCTTAGTTGAACCCAAAGACGAACAAAATAGCGTATGGAGTACTGTTGAGGAGAACTGTGTAGCATTGACTTTATCCCTGTAACCTGATCCTCGAGGCTACACACAGGGTTCAATAACATATGAAAAGCCACTTACGACCTATCCTAGCAGCAAAATCTATCGCGTATTTATGGCAAACATTGCATATCTAACAACAGCAAATAGATATGTGGTACAGCTCACCGGGAATTATTCTTATTCATTTCGTAAACATCCCACGTTACTATTTGCGAGATTATAAAAAAGAAATTATGAAGAGTACGTTATTTGAGCTTGATTTCAGCAATAACTTGAACGAAACATAACGAAATGCCAATATTTTGCCACTTTTTCGAGTTTCTGTTGAAGGAATGAAACCACGTGTATAAAATCGCATTTATTGCGCTTCGACCTTTTTCAGACAATCGTGGTCAAAAGTTGTTGGGAAGGTTGCGGGCATCAGCTCACTTCACACCAAATTCGAATTTTTCTAACTATTTAGGAAATACCATGCTCTTGTGGCCCCCCTCCCCCATATTCAATGTTGGAGTTCTTCAGGTAAGAAAAGTCACCATTTTTTCCCCCTGGAAAATCCAACATTGAAAAGGGGGAGGGGGGTATCTGTAAAATGAAGTTACCTTCCCAACACTTTAGTCCATGATTGTCTGAAAACAACTGTAAACAGTTTTTGGCGTATAACACAAAATTTACGGAAGATATGCAGTTTTTATTCTCCATAATTATGATTCCATGGATTACCTTTATTTTCGTTGTTTTTGGGCCCCATTCTCAGAACATGGAATTTGCTAAAGCCACCTATGTGCTCACTCCGAGGAGTGGTTTTCCGTGACACAATGCCAACATTGAAAAGGGGGAGGGGGGTATCTGTAAAATGAAGTTACCTTCCCAACACTTTTGTCCATGATTGTAGTCATAAAAAATGACGTTGAAAAATACTGGTAAGTCCTACTTCGGTTTTAAACAGCAGAATTATAGAAGAAATATTCCTTCTTCTGTTTTTAACAGCAGAGTAGTAGACATTTCAATTAAGAATTCAAAGACTTGTAGCATTTTGCTGTTTGAGAACTTCCCCCCCTGGTTTTGGAGTGTACTGCCCCGGTCTGTCTGCTGCTGCGGGCATCCATCTTAACGTGTTCTACATTATCTAAACCCGTGTTATCAGGTTAGGAAGAGAAACAGCCTGGGTCCATTCCCAAGTGTGCGGTTAGGTCAGAGGGGTTTCTTGCACAGGACTACCTGAGCGCTTGCTTGCTTGCTTGACCGCGTAGTTCATGAAAGTATTGAAAATAAGCCATTCGTTTCTACATTGAGCCGAGAAATAACTTTCCATGCCCTTTTTTTTAATCAAGAACCGTCCTTCAGGCTGAGATTAACCAAAATTTTAAGAACATACTCTGTACTAATCTCGTGCCCAGATCCCACTCTCTCTCTGGAAATGTGACCGTGAGAGATCTGAGTACGAGATTAACTCAGTACGAGCACTTATTATGTGACTATCTCCGTAAGCGGGCAAGATGAACCAAATCGCGCGCTGTGATTGGCTACCAGAGCGGGCAAGATGAATCTATTTTGCCCGCTCGGGATTTCTCGCTTGGTCTCGCAAGATCAAAGATCATTTTTTGGTGTTTTAAGTCATATAATAAATTCTTTATTGACCAAGCTTCTTCGGTCAAGATGGCTGGATATTGGCCTCGTTCTTTTTTTGCATGTCACGCAAAAAAAGAACTTGGCCAATATCCAGCCATCTTGACCTCACGATTGGTCAATAACCCATATATATACCCGGGCTGAGAGTCAGTTAAGATCGTGTTTATTTTAGCTGCACACATGTTTGTTGTTTTGTTAAAGGTAAAAGAAATGTAGTCTGATCAGTTTCAAGTTGTAGTCAAACATAGTATGCCACTCAACTTTAAGAACTTAACATGTTGAAAACGTTTTCAGGCTCCATTGTAAAAATAGAAAGAACAAGCAGCCTGAGCTTTCAAAATTAGACATTGAATGGACTTCTGGGTAAAAAAATGACGGTCTTGCAGAGGGATGTGTATGATGAAAGTTAAAGTCTGCTCCTGCAGCTATTCTCATGGCTGTACCGCCCAATCCCAATTCTAGAAAGACATGGGCCACCACAGAAGCTGCAGGGGAAAGAGTTGCTGTCAGTTAGGGGCGGTTGGAGGTTGTTTGCGACGGCGTCGCTTTTCTTTCCAAGTTGCAATGAGGTCTTCCTCATACTGCTTTGCGCCGTGTAGGATGGTAGCACTCCATTTGGAGCGGTCCGCGGCCGGCAAGTGACTACCATATGGTGGGGTTTATCCCTGCACGACTCATGCTGTCCTTACAAAAATCCTTGTATCGCAAAGTGAGGCCGACCTCGAGGGCGAGCATTAGCTTTAAAATAATAGTGTATGAAAATCAGCGGGAAGCAGACTTGTTTTTTTCGAGTAGTCTATACCCCTTTTAATGTCATTTCATGATATACAAGGTTCTCGGGGTTTAAACTCGAGGACCTTCTTCCTGTGTCAGAACCAGTTGTGAAAAAAGGGAATCAACTTTTGCTAAAAATAAAGACAATCAATGATGCTTGTTCTCCCTGAAACCCGCTGATAAGTATATGTAATCGCATGGGCACGAGCGCAAATAAGGAATAATTTCACACGTATTTTCAAAGTTTTCGCTAAATTGCCCGAGTCACGAAGATACAAGTGAAAATAATGCTTAATTTTGCATGACAGCACATTGCGATTACATCTTTATCACAGAAAGGGCAAAATTATTGAGGAAAGCCCATTCAGTGCCGCGACAAATGATAACGCTCCCATTCGGTGAAAATTCGATGCAATAAATCGTTGCTGTCAACGTATATTTTGTATGTGGCAAAAAGAAGTTTAATCTGGAAGAAGAAGATTCTCTTGTAACTTCGCTTGCTCTGGATAAGCAACTGTTAACCAATCCCGATCAAGTAATCATGCCCCCTTGATTACCAAAAGTGCCCTCCGTCTCAGCCAATCAGCATTCAGTAATTTTGCCCCGTATGTGATAATTAAGTTCAACGTTTTCATTGCAGGGATTTCTTTGAAAAAAATAAATCAGCTATCAATAATTGAAACCAGTAAAGAAGAGTGTAATACCCTTATAAACCATTTTCACGTTCTCGCGTTTAAAGGTGGGTCGAGGTGCATTATGAGTTGTTAGGAAGCCTGTTTGTTGACTTTTTTGTCTCACGATCGAAGGACAGATTTTAATCAGTCACAGCGGCTGTAGAGGGCTGCAGTGTAGCGTTCACGGATGCAGGCTGCACACATAGCTTTCCATTGTTGGCATCAAAAATATGGTTGGTGTTCTCTGGCAATCCACGTGTAACACTTGAATAGACAATATTCGTATTCTTAGTATTGGACTGGAACAAGCTTGTAATGGAGGCTACTGCGGGGGAATACATTAAAAGGTATTTGCATTTGAAAAGATTTCCCCACATTAGCCTCCATTGCAAGCTATTGTAGTTCCAGTCCAATATTCCCAGACTTTGACACCACAAAGAGCTTTCCAGTGACAGCATTAAAAAGCAGCGTGTTTTCGTTGAATTGATGATCCATTGGTTAAAGAAATATAAACCAGTAACGTGTTTTTCCTTATAAACGCGAACTGTTCAACTATTCAAGTTGTTTCGAGCAAATGAGTCACGTCAGTAGATTTTCGTCTTTGATCTTTGCTTAGAGGGTCCGACGTCCGGGGGGAATACTCCCAGAAAGAAAGAAATTCAAGCCTTGAGTGCACAAACTATACCCTATTTGAGGCCAAAATGGTCAAAATCGATACTCTTTGGGGCCGCACATACCTATATAGCCCATATAACGGAGTAACCCCCCTCCCCCCCCCCGGTGACCGACGGAGGGAATCGCCAACTTAAACTTGGCCGAAAAAATGAAAACTAAGCAATATTTTTAAGGCAGTAGAGTTCCTGGAAAAATCGGAACTGATCATCAGTTAGAATAACTGAGCTCCTCCTCCTCTCAACCTCAACTGCTTTTTGTTCATGTGCATCAGTTTGATTTCTCAGAAATGTTTTGATCATCTTCCGAGTCATGTGGTTAAAAATGTCATTAAGGACAATGACATATCAATTTTATGCTTTCCTGGAGAAAGGAAACTGGTGGAGTACGTCCTCTTCACTGTTTCAGTAGAACGCTTTTTACGGCGGCCGACTAACAAATGACATATAAACTTATGATATGAACGCATGTCCTATCTCTAGTTTAAATGAACCGTAATGCTCGAAACCGGCAACATTTCACAGGAATGGAATGCTTACAGAAAAAAGCTGGGGTTAAACACGCACTTCGTCTTGCATGCATACAGATAATAACTAGTGTATTCTGTCTCGCCACCGAATAGCAAAGGTGGCAGAATGATTCAGCAGTTCAGTGCTCCAAAGTATTTGAAAGAAAAGAAAAATGGTGATTAGACTGTGGTGTTAGCACATGACAACAACAACGTTGAAAAAAACTAAAGGAAATTATTATGTCGTACGGCGAGAACTTTGAATCCCCGAGGTGACGAGAGTTGCAAGGACAGCAAAGTTTAGGGGTTGTGTGACATTCAATTTCTCAGTCGGGAAAACCAGAGGGGACACTTCGAGGAGTGTCTGATTTTCAACAGAATTCAACTCTCACAGCAAATGGGAACTCAAGTTAAGTGCAATTTGTTCTTCAGCCGAGATTGTAATGGACTACAGTTGTACATAATGCAACAGGATTCGTTCCCAAAGACAATATTCAGTAAAACTACCTTCTCGCTCTTTCATGCTGTTATTACTGTTAAAGACGAATGAACATTCAAGAAAAGACTGGTAACTTTTAATTTGATTTATATACAAGGTTCTCGGGGTTTAAATTCGACAATATTCGATTTCCAAGATCTGCATTTTTCACCGAAGGACCTTATTCATACCTTCTTCTCGTGTGTCACTTGCCGAAAGACCAGTTGCGAAAAAAAGGAATCAACTTATATCTAAAAATAAAGTCAATCTTTGATGCTTGTTCTCCTGGAAACCCGCTGATAATTAAGTTAAATGTTTTCATCGCAGGTACTTTTTTGAAAAAACTAAATCAGCTATCAATAATTAAAATCCAGTAGAGAAGAGTTTGATACTCCGATAGGCCTTTTTTACGTTCTCGCGATGAGAGGTGGGTCAAAGTATATCATGAGTTGTTAGGAGGCCTGGTTGTTATCTTTCCTTTCTCAGAGTCGAAGTACAGCTTTCGATCAGTCGCATCGGCTGTAGAGGGCTGCCCTGTAGCATTCATTGATGCAGGCTGAACACATAGCTTTCCAGTGTTGGGATCAAAAAATAAGGTTGGTATTCTCTGGCGATCCACGTGTAAGGCTTGAATTCCCAGACTTTGACGCCGCAAAGAGCTTTCCAGTCACAGGATCAAAGAACAGTGTGTTTTCGTTGAATTGACGATCCATTGGTTAAAGGCACAGAAACGTGTTTTTCTTATAAACGCAAACTGTTCAACTATTTTAGTTGTTTCGACCAAATGACTATTTAAGCCCTTCGCGAAAAAATCTTTCGCTATCACGTTTGTGGATTGCTTAGAGGGCCCGACGGAGGAGTGAATCGCTAACTGATTTGTTTATACTTCGGCAGAAAAAAAATGAAAACTATTCCATTTTTAAGGCCGTAGAGTTCCCGGAAATATAGGAACAGATAATCAGTTAAAATAAGCTCCTCCTTCTCACAGCTTCAACGGCTTTTTGTTCATGTGCATCGGCTTGATTTCTCAGAAATGTTTTGATCATATTCCGAGTCATGTGGTTAAAAATGTCATTAAGAACAATGACATATCAATTTTATGCTTTCCTGGAGAAAGGAAACTTGTGGAGTACGTCCCCTTCACTGTTTCAGTAGAACGCTTTTTACGGCGGCCGACTAACATATGACATATGTATGAACTTATAATATTATATGAACGCATGTCCTTTCTCTAGTTTGAATAAACTGTAGTGTTTGAAAACAAAATTTCACAGGAATGGAATGCTTACAAAAGAAGCTGACTTTAAACACGCACTTTTAGTGTATTCTGTCTCGCCACCGAATAGCAAAGGTGGCAGAATGATTCAGCAGTTGCTCCAAAAGAGTATTTGAAAGAAAAGAAAAATGGTGATTAGACTGTGGTGTTAGCACATGACAACAACAACGTTGATTAAACTAAAAGAAATTATTATGTCGTACGGCGAGGACTTTGAATCCCCGAGGTGACGAGAGTTGCAAGGACAGCAAAGTTTATAGGGGTTGTGTGACATTCAATTCCTCTTTTCTGGGAAAACCCGAGAGGGGACACTTCGAGGGGTATCTGATTTTCAACAGAATTCAACTCTCACAGCAAATGGGAACTCAAGCTAAGTACAATTTATTCCTAAACCGAGATTGTAATGGACTACAGTTGTAATGCAACAGGATTTGTTCCCAAAGACAATATTAAAACTGCCTTCTCGCTCTTTCGTGCACTTTACTGGTATCTGTATGCTCAGAGTACTTACTACTTTTAAAGACGAAGGAACATTCAAGAGAAGACTGATAAAAATAGCAGCATGAACGAAACAGACAAATAGAAAAATCCATTACAATTGATTTGCCTCTGTGTAATTTACCTCTCTCTGTTTCCTTACCAAAATCTGCATTTTTCATGAGCCTCCATGTTTGTTCGTTCCTTGTACACAATCTGCTCGCTAAATCTTATGTAAAAGCTACGTATTCGTTGAATTCCACAGGATCTTATAAGAAGCTATTCTTTTCGACACAATATATGAGATTATCAGCGTCCTTCGGTATTGAAAAAATGGACCGTTAAAACAAAAACTAGTGCCAGTTCTATCTTAGTATAGTTTATAACATTCAACCTAATAGTTAAATCAGTGCACACTGAACAATAGTTTGATCACGTATCTCCAAAACGCCACTGAGTCATGTCGAAGTTGATCCCAATCGAACATTCTTGTCACTTAAAGTTCATAGTCTCGCATTCCCAAAGAAATGGCAGCATTCTGCACTGTCTCCGCATTGAGTTTTAATTTCTTCTTCGCGATGATAGACAAAGAATCCTCCTGAACCTGGCTGGTTCATTGATATTGCAATGGCTTTGTCATTAGGCCTCGAAGTGTAGATCTTTCCGCTGGCTTCATCAAAGAAAATTGGTTCTGAAGGGTTATGGTTTTCCATACTTAACAGTCTTGATTCGCTCCTTTGGCCGTTGACCGACTACTGACAGGAATTACAGTCGATTTTGAAACAAAATTATCCTTGAACTTCAACGCCTTATAACCGTGTTGGTAACAAATGAAATATCTTGAACGCCGCGAAGGTACTGAAGAAAGGACTACAAGACAGTCTTTGTACGTTCCCAACAATACCGAACGATGAAACAATTATTTTGGACCGACTCGTGGTGTTCTTTGATTGGCTAATTTTTCGAAAAGTCAATCATTTGACATGATCCTCCCGCCTTTCCTTTTTTCTAAGAATTGTGATTTCAGTTTGTAATGATAAGGGAAAGTTACTTTCATTTTTACCCACTTGAGTTGTTTTATTGATTATTTTAGCCCCAGCCAGAGTCATCTTTTGTTTAATTAGGGTGACTGGGTGGCGCCATATCAACGGTGATAAAGAGGGTTTTCTCAGAATTTTCCTACATGTAAAGCATTTGTCGTTTACATAGGTTTAAGAAATGGAAAGAGAAGTCAAGTCGCCCGAAAAAGAACGCAGGGTTATGTAGAAATATCATCTGCCATTTTTCCGTTTTGGAGACAGTTTCGCGCTTCTTTGCGTGACCTTGTCAAAAACATTTCCCAGAAATGGCCAACTTCCGCTGGGAACCTTGCACTTTCGAACACAAATCAAATACGCACAGCGAGTGTAGAACGTTCGTGTTTTTGTCTTGGAATTTACTCCTTCGAAATGGCTTGGCTGTGGGGAAAATGGGGGAGCGGAGAGGAAAAAAGGAAATTTGAAGTTTTGATCTATGAAGAAGATTACAAAGAGTTATGCGCTCACGTTCTTGAGAAATCGGAAATCGAAACAGGCGGCGATCTTTTCGGCCTGTGGCTTGACGAACACAAAGCCGTTATTCAAGTTGCTCTTGGCCCCGGGAAAGCATGCAGGAGGTCGTCGACTTCTTTTTACCAAGATGTCAACTACCTGGCAAGAGTTGGTTCGCATTTAACCAAAAATGAAGGACTTTGCCACATCGGAGAATGGCATTCGCACCACCAACTAGGACTGGCTCAACCCAGTGGGGGAGATGAAAGGACCGTGTGGAACAACATGCCAACCTACAACCTATCAAAATTTGTGATTTTCATCGCCAACATTGAAGTCTCTCATCCGAGCTACAAAGTGAATATCCGCTGTTTCTTGTTTGAAATCGACAGCAGAGGTTATCAACTTCCGGTACTTCCGGGAGAATTTAGGATTCTTCATTCCGAGAACCCCTTTTCCCGGAAAAAGAAAGTAAAGTTTGAAAGAAACAGCGGAGCAGAAACATCCACTGGGAGAAGTGAGGAGACGAACATCAACATCAAGAATCTTGAGCTGAAAGAAGACCGTACAGGCGCACCAGCCGTTATCATGATGAGAAGAAATTTTGAAGTCTTTATCTATGAAGAGGATTACAAAGAAATGTGTGCTCACGTCCTGAGGAAACCCGACATTGAAACAGGAGGAGACCTCTTTGGTTTGTGGCTTGACGAACGCAAGGCTGTTGTTCAGCTGGCTCTTGGCCCTGGCAAAGGATGCAAGAGGACCTCGACTTCTTTCTACCAAGACGTAAGCTACTTGGCAAAAGTCGGTTCCTATTTAACCAAGAAAGAAGGAGTTTGCCATATCGGAGAATGGCATTCACACCACCAACTCGGATTGGCTAGACCAAGCGGTGGAGATGAAAGCACTGTGTGGAGAAATATGCCGACATACAAGCTGTCTAGGTTTGTGATATTCATCGCCAACATCGAACCCACTGGTCAAAACTACAAAGTAAACATTGGCTGCTTTCTGTTTGAAATGGACAGCAAAGGAAAACGCCTCCCAGTAAGGCAAGGAGCCTTCAAGATTCTTAGGTCAAAAAATCCATTTTGGCAGAAAAAAGAAGTATACCGGGAACGGAGCGATGGAGCAGAAAACCCAGAAGGTGACATGTTTGACGTCGATATTAAAGATTTCACGCTGGTTAAAGGAGAGAAATCACCTCATGTTACGATGCAACGCCCTGAGAGTGAACGCCCTAAAATCAAACGAAATAGTCCACGGACTGACGATCATTACGCACCTCCAAAGAAAAAGGGCAACGGTTATGGGAGAGTTAAAGCTACTGAAACTAGTGGTCGCTTGCAAATGCGCCAGCAGCCATGCGATGTTCACGAGAAGGCAAGTCATCGACAGGAAAGAGAGAAAAATCTTGCTCCTGACACCAGTTGCGAGAATCAAAAAGATGGAGATAGAACAGTGGATGACCCAAGAAAAGGAAGAAAGAAAGAGCATGGAATAGATGGAGAGAAAGAATCTCAAAAGAACGAAAACCAGCTTCCTACTGGCAGCGAAGAAAGTAAAGAAAAGGGTGAAGAGGTCAAGAGTGGTGTAATCTCTGGTGGAGCTGATCAAATGGGCACTTCGAACCATGACAACAAAGAAGTGGCTCAGCAGACAAAGAACGGCCCTGAGGCAGCAAGAGATCCTTTTGATGGCAAGAAAAAAGATGTGTCAACAGGTGATTCAGAGGTGCAAGGCAAAGAAAATGAAGGAGGAAGGAAAAGAAATGAAGATGGAACCAAAAGTGCAAACGAAATTGAAAAGAAGAAAGAAGATGAAGAAAGCACTGAAGATGGAAATGAAGACACAATGCAAGTGCAGACGAAAACAGAGCCTGATAATAAACAGAAAAACGCGGAAGAAGGTCCGTCGCCAGAGATTCAGCAACCCGCACCGACCAACCATCAAGACTCAAATGTTCCTGACGATGGGCCAAGAAGTATAGATGGTTCAAAAGGTGATTCAGCGGTGCAAGAAAACGAAAAGCCAGACGAAAGAGGAAGAGGTGAAAGTGGAAGGCCTGATGCACAAGAAGGCGAGAAGGAGACGGAAGAAGCAGGAGGAAA
>OX421450.1:3372500-3377500 GCA_949126865.1 Montipora capitata
GTTTCCTTATCGTAATGGCCAAATGTCTCAAGGGCAAAGTAGTGGACTTTCCCGCCTATAACAGCGTTCATTGATATTCCCGGTTTGTACTTTGAGAACAGTTCTCCGTGGGAGTGGAGAAACAGATTTTTTTATTTACAACAGCTGTTTTTCCAAAAGAAATATCAGGACGGATTTCGTTAACTAAGCACCGAGTCTGAACTGATTCGAAGCATATCGAAGGACACACCATTATGACTGAAGTGTGGTTTTGTCGTACAAAGACTTGAGAAGTATTTCTTTCGCATCTTCTTTAGTTGCTAAGCTTTCGGCTTAGACCCTTCTACATCGAATATTTGCTCTAGTCAACAAAGAACGCAAGATATGTTTCAAATAACGGATGTTATATCAATCAATCCACTGATGGGAAACCTTCCTGTCCGTCAAAAATGTTAATTAGTAAAGCATCGCAACACAAAAAAAGTGAAATGTGCAATACAACTTACTTCTAGTGCAATTTGTTTGTAACCTGAATATATATAAGTGAACTAAAATTTGCAATGGTCAATTTTACCATTCCGGATAACCAAGTCCGTCTTCTAGGATCCGCTGTGGGGACGGGGGGGGGGGGGGGGGGGGGTGCTAATTGTTCTCGAGCGGTCTTATCTTTGGAGATAGAGGTGGGACAAACCTCCAGAATTACAAGAAGTCTAGGCAGTGATGGTTAAAGTGAAAGAGAGCGAAGCTTTATTTTGCTTTCCCTTTATGTCCGATATCCTGCTGAAATTATAAAGAGTCACTCTAAATTTCTTGTTGTTATTAAGAAACCAATATTGTTTGCTCTAATCATTGCGGAAAACGATGCATTCGGTCGATGTGGAATTCCGGGGATGGGAAATTATCTTTCCTATGTTACAGGGGTGAGCAACTTTCAGGCAAAAACGAGGAAAATATCGTAACTTTCCGCCGGGAACAGCTACAAAAGTATGCTTCCTACTAATCGAGATTCGTGCAAGTCTGAGAAAAAAGCCGCAAAATCGCAGCTGTATTTACAGGCTATTTATCGCTGGTCCTTTCAAATATTAGTTTTCAAAGAATGAAATCTTCCCCTTTTGGTTTCGTTGAGGAAGCTGAACAAAGCCAATACCAAAATTAGCGTAACAGCCCTCGCTCTGAGCTATACTCTCGCGTATTTTCCCGTATTCGTTTGCCGGATAATAGACCTTTTTCGATATATTAAAATTTTAGCTTGAAAGAGAGGTTTAGAGGAGGACAAAGACAAAGGAAAGTGGATGATATGAAAATATTTTTCACATTCATTCCACACGTGTTTCTATTGTTTTTGTCCTCACTGCCTCACTATCAAGTTGACTATTCAAGAACTCACAGCCTTGTTCCTTCCGAGCTACTGTAGCGAGTGGCTCTATAAACTTGAGATGTTTACATTGATCCTTGCATAGTTTTGACATGTTTAACAAATCATATCTACTTAAGACGAAGCACCTTTCTGGATTTCATTTTTTTGCCCTTCAGTGAGTCTCATAATCATAGTCATGTCGCTACTTGCAAATTACATGCAATTTGACAGTACCTTTTCACGAAACGTATTACTCAATGAGCCTTCTTTGCAAAAAGACATTTCCCAATATAAGAACCAGGTTTAATATTGGAAACGTCACGAGGCAAGTCAATTAATATGTCAAAAAATTATTCGCCTGTAGGGACTTGTTTCACATAATAAAAGACAAAGTCATTTTTGTTTTCCCTTTTTCATGCCTGGCTCGCTTCCCCGTTTTGTGGGACTGTGTATATATGATTTACACTTCTCTGCACCGACATTCAAAGTCGAAAAGTACGGTTGTAATCAATAAAAAGCTGATACGAAATTTAAAATATGATTTAGCAAGAATTCCTCTCGTTTATTTTACTGGCTAATATTTAGGTATCTGACATCTTAAATGTTTATTTTTTAAAAACAGGTATTTAAATTTAAAAATTCCTTTTCTAGAGTATCATGAAAAATACTAAAAATCATCCAGATGTGCGCATGCTACAGCAAGAGGAAGTCTTTTTTTAGAATTTCATAAGTGATCTTAATATTAAGATTGAAACATATGTTAGCCAGAGTAGATGAGTCATCTTGGATTAGCTCAGTAAAACCAATATCTCCCCGTGGCCTAGGAAGAAAAGAACGTATCTTCAGTCGGTGTTAACTGTAACATTATGTCATCTCTAGAGTTGCCACACCGAAGTTTGGCTGTTATTGTTGTCGAAGCCAGTGTTTGTGCGTCAATGAATATTATCAGTATTGTTGGAAATGTCTTGGTTTGCTTGGCCGTGTACAGAAATCCCAGACTGCGATCAAGCATGAATCTCTACATAATTGGTTTAGCACTCAGTGATCTTTTGTGCGCGACAGTAGAAATGCCCGCAGCAACCACAGTGTTGATCGCTGGACATTGGAAATTTGGAAATGTGTTATGCCAGTTTCAGGGGTTCGTTGATGTCTTCGTCACGGCTGTTAGTCCAGTGACAATGGGTTTAACAGCATTCAATCGGTACATGCGAATCGTCCAAACTAATCGTTACAACAAGATATTCTCTCCGCTTAAATCCATGATATGGTTGAGCTGCTTGTGGCTTCTTCCTGCGTTGTATTTTGTTATATCACCAGTGGCAAATTGGAGCAAATACGCATTCATCCCAGGTTATGCCGTTTGTAGCATTACTTTCTCTAAATTTGAAAACAGACTTGCTCATTACTGTTGCGTGTTTGCTTTCTTTTTTGTCTTGCCATTTTCCGTTGGCGTCTTCAGTTACTACAAAATTGTCTTAAGTATTCGACAGCACAAGCGCGCAGTGGTCCCATCGCTTCGAAACTCCAACGGTGTCCGCGACGGAAGGATTTCAGTTCGAGAAGTTGACATTAGCCGCGTGCTGTGGTATATCGCCGCTGGATTTTTGCTTTGTTGGATTCCAATGTGGGCGTTTATAATTTGGAAGCGTTTTTTTTCAACCACTGCTCCGAGAATCGCCCAACAGTTAGTCATTGTGTTTTTATTTTTAAGCAGCACGATAAATCCATTTATATACGCTGCCACTAATAGCGTCTTCCGCGAAGAATTTAGAAAATTGCTGTTTTTCTGGAGGGTGCGAAGAGCACGACGTATGACTGAATTAGGTACTGAAAAAAGAAAGGATAGACGCAACAAAAACGACAAACAATCTTCTCAGGCCCTTTACGTGATAACAAGCACAAGCAAGCTTTGAAAATAAAAACAAAACCGTGACAGGGTCCGTTTACACGAATTCACTAGCTGTCGAGCATTTGAATGGAAGTTGAGCAAACGTTGGGAAAAATGCAAAGTTAAGGGGAGTACATTAATTAATTAAACGGCTCCGACAATGGAGCCTACACTTTGAGAAATGATCGACTCAACAAGAAACGGAAAACGAACCGTACTGGCCAAACGGTTCCAGCTCCAGTAGCCCGCAGAAAAGCAAAATTTTCAACAACGCTAAATGACAGTTTTAAACAAATGAAAGTTCATATAACGCGCTATCAACAACCCTTGAACCAACCAACATTCCTAACCGTTTAGTTCAAAAGGTGTACGACACACACTGCATTGAAACAAATCTTTGAACGTGTAAACGGGTGTCAAGCAAAAGGCTGAAACGAAAACTAGACCAGGGGCCCGTTTCTCAAAAGTCCCGAAACTTTACGGGCCATTTTCGGATGTCACAATTCCCTTTGTAACTGAAGAACGGAGAGGACTTAAGTCGTCAAACTTCAAAGTAATTTTTCTTTTTGTTACCTTGAAAACAATTAAAAGATCGGCTCTCCAAAACAAGCGGTTAGTTGTTTCACAAATGGCTTTTCGGGCCCGAAAAGTTTTCGGGACTTTGGAGAAACGGGCCCCAGGATTTTTCTTAGGAGGGAGGGGGTGCACCACAAAGGAATGTCGTAGCTGACTCATGACGTTTTTTTTCTCCAGAATACCAGTTCTATTAGAAAGCCTCAGGTCATCTCAGGGAGGGGGGAGGGGAGTGCGCATCCCCTGTACCCTCCCCCTAGATCCGCCCCTGAAGACGACACTCGCGGGGGCCTCAGTTTGCCAACTTTAACGCATACAAAGGTTGGACTTTTTGTTAGTAAACGACTTCAAGAACGAATGGTCAAGCCACACAACTAGTCTAAAATACTTTGCATATCGTAAATACATAGATCTACAAACCCTATTGCGCATGGTAATTAGCGAACAACAAATTATTCTTTAAGCTGATTACGTACATCAACTAGCTATATTTTAGGGCAAACTGAAATCCCTGTGCATTTGTCAATGTCAACAAGGCATGAGCAGTGCTCTAACTTAGCGGTCGTCCCAGACGACCAGAAAGTTTACTGGCCGACCAAGTTTTGGTAAATGATGAAAAGCCTTGGTTACCCGAAGAAAAAACAACGGACAGCCCCGCAAAAAATAGAAAATGAGTTACATAAGAAGCACCCGACTCACTTGTCGATTTTCCAGTGCCAATGTCCGATAGTAGTGTGAAAGTAAACAATCACTAATTTTCAAGAACTGAGCTTTTCCCCGTGTTTTAATATCTGTGGCTTTTACAAAAAGTTGCCGGATAGGAAAATGCAAGAGACAACATGTAGAAGAAGGAGATTGAAAAGTAATGCTCAAACTTCAACGCAGACCTCGACGAAAAAACACAGGTGCAACGCAGTGTGATTGCATCTCATCATGGCGTGCATTTCATCGTTACTAGTTTCCCAACGGGCAACCAAGAGCATTTTTAGGGCATTAACCACATTTACGGGTTTAGTTGCCCGGCTTTTGAAACAGGGACAACCTAGAATTTTTGTTAAAGTTCGAGCACTGGGTATGAGGGTAAAAGCACAAAGAAAGACAAATAATTTATTGTTTTCCAGTCATGTAAATAGCCTATCCCGATCGCCAGAGTTCAACAGAAGCCACATACGTCTGTGATATCATGACTCCGACTTCTATGAT
>OX421450.1:3390000-3392500 GCA_949126865.1 Montipora capitata
ACTATAGCGTTGCCAATTAACAAGACGTGCAATGAGCAAATAAGAGATGAGTAAAAACCAGACGCAAAATAACCAAAGCTTGGAGCGCCAGGGGGAGAAGATTTTTGTGTAATAATTCCTCTTGACAATTCGCATGTACCTGCTCAACGCTGTGAGGGCCATTGTGGCGGGTGGACAGTAGGTCGAAAAAACATCTACAAAGCCATGAACCTGGCAAACACTATCGCCAAAAACCCACTTTCCGACGATGAAAGTCCAGAAAGTAAGCGGCATTTCGAGAATTGCACAAGTCAGATCACCAATGGATAATGCGATGATATAAAGGTTGATGGTTGATCGCAGTCTTGGGTTCCGATAAACGGCTAAACAGAGCATGATATTGCCTACAAGACTAGCCACATTAAGGCCAAGACAAACGGTGGACTCCACGACAATTATCGGTAGGCTCCTCGGTGGAAGTTCAGGAGACATTGTCTCGGTGGTTGCCTGTATGGTCATTCACTGAAAACAGCTGTGTTAACCTGAAGCCTCAGACATTCGCTGTTAAGGGAGACATTGCTTCACCAGGTCTACCACATTCTCTCGCATTTTGTTTTTTCTTAACTGACACTTTGTTTTCGGATATATTGGTGGTTTGGAACGCCCATGAATAGAAGGGAACTACCTACAGTAGGTTAGCAGATGTATGACAAAAAAAACCAATTAAACGTCGTATTGACGTCAAGTGACTGTTTTCTTGTCCTCGTAGGGCGTGACAGCAATCACCGATGTAATTAGGTCTATTTGACTCCAGCTGTCTACGAAACTTAAGGCCTATATTAGTTTCACAAAAATACTAGCCAATAAAAGTATACTTGCAATAAGCCTTTCGCTGTAGACGTCATTCAATTTTCATCTGTCCGTCTTCACAGCACGTATCGCTTCTTAAAAGGCCGTTTACACGACAGAAAAATTTGGATCCGGACCCGTCAAAAAAGCGACTCCTATGGCCCTGTGAAAACTCCAGTGTTTCTTTACAAAAGTTATGAGTCCGTACCGCTTTTTTGACGGGTCCGGACCCAAATTTTTCTGTCGTGTAAACGGCCTTTTAGAGCCGGAACAATTTGGAGGGAACATACAGGATATTAAACTTACCAAGACACTTATATTTTAATGGGAAAAGGTATTTTTCAGACCGACACTGAAACATCCTGTCAAAGTGTATAGTTTAATTTAAGAATTGAAAAAGCACTGTCATCCTACAGAGTGTCACTTGCCTGAAAATTAAACGAGAAGATTTCCATTTTACTTCATTGAAAGACAAATGGCGAGTATTTAAAAAAAAAAAAATGAAATGGTAAAATGCGAAATGTCCAGCTGTCCTTTGAAATTTCCTAAAGGAAAAGCAAATGATTCAGCAGTCGAAGGAGAAAATAGGTTTGCTCTCATAGTTCAAACAACACAATATAACTGGTAGCCAACGAGCAGGACGAGCGAAGACGCGAGACTTGCGAGGCGGCCAGCTTTATGCCGCGCGAAGTAGTGTACTGTAAGGTTTCCTGGAGATTTTAGTAGGGACCAATGAAAGCGCGTGTTTTGATGTGTGATGCTATTAGACAAACCTGCTAAACCGGCGTAAGTGTTCTTATCGGCCACTGTTGTAAATTTTAGATATCCGCCCGCGAGTAGAGCAGTTTGTTTTTCGTTTTGTAACCAATTCAATGTTATTTTCAAAGAAAATATGTTGTCTGCAAAGTACACAAACGATCAATTTGACTTGTAACTCATGGCTATATCTTGCAAAATAAAATTTCTACAAGTGAAACAACTTTCATGTGCGAGAGGGTTTGATTCACCGTTACATGTTCCACACTGTAAAGTGTCAAAACGTTTTGGCGATTTTTTACATGGCATTGGTTTTATTCAACTTAATTATTGTATATGCGGCCGTTCAAAAATTACAGCAGTACTTTCCATATATACATCTATATTGTTGTTTGCCAATCACACCACAGGTAACCCAGGCTCACTGTGTGCGTCCCGTAGGTATTAAAATATAGAGAACATATGAGGCGAAGTTTAGGTCTGAAAATTTGCTAGAAAATGGTAATAAAAATCGATAAAACTTACCATGTGGTGAGCTGTTGTTGTCTTTAATACGTACACGAAGTTTCGGGGAAAATGGTCCCCGTTCACCTTCCTTCATAATATAGTGACAAGGTAGGAGACGGAAGCCAGCGTCGGGACTCCGATCGACCCAAAACAAGCACGATTTTTTCCGCGAAAATCAAATCCAGTCGCTAAATAAACACGCCAGGTTCGTGGAATAGGAATTTCTCTAAACCATGAATCCACTGAAGCATCTCCAGGCAGCAACGCGGAGCCACCAGACTCCGTAAAACTTGTAAGTTAACCTGCTAAAATGGCGGCCAGAAAGCGTGGTACTCACGAGGTGCCCAATTCAAAATGGCACTGAACTCTGGACGCCTGGCGACGAGTATAATAAGTTCTGGAGGGAGGG
>OX421450.1:3397500-3412500 GCA_949126865.1 Montipora capitata
AAACACGTCGTTTTGCAGCCATCAAAATGATACTGCTGTAACCTCGAAACAAAAGACCAACACAATTTTTGTCATCAACAAACCACCTCTACCCTCTCCCCCCCCCAAAAACAAAAACAAAACAAAGAAAGCAACGAGTGACGGCCGGCGTGAGGTAAAAGAAATGCTGCCTAGGAATGGGTGCTAATTAAATTTATTTATTCATAAAAAAATATGTAATTATAATTACCTTAGTCTTGCTAAATCACTGTAACAATTTGGGTCTTCTGTGTTATATCTATATGTAGGTTTGAAAAAAAGATCACGTCTAATAAGACTTGAATGAATGGTTCGATGCTATTCTAGTTTGGAGAATAATGAATGTTTACAAAGCTACTCGTTGAAAGAAACTACCACTCTACTAGTACTAGTACTACTCTCTTTCTTTTATTAAATTTATTCATTACATTACCATCAACCAAAGCAGCTGGGTCTGCATCTCAACATTATTATTAAAACCAGATTATAATTATGTACACTGTACCAAGCATCAAACTATATCACCGATGGCCAACCTGGTTGCATTTGTGAACCTAGATCTACCAAGAGAGACTACTGTATAACTCCTTGCCCTGAAGAGCAATCAAAAACAATTCTGATATGGATGTCATGTAAATTAAAGAGAACAAAATTACTTGTCGCCATTATCATAGAATAATTAAATCTCCTAGCTGTTATAATGTATCTTGTTCTACCAAAAGCTTCCGGGTCTGTGCCCTCCTTGTATGGCTCTGATTGTTCTATATTGGCACATGTACACTGTAACTCCTCAGTTTCAAAGAACTCACAGTTGTCTCCCAAAGTGTTCAATAGAATGTGAGAGACAAATTTATATTGTGCAAGATTCTATAGCAAAACAGAGTCACCTAAACATTCCAGCCTTTTGCTATCTACAATTATTACCAAAACTCTTATATCACCTTTGGAAAATAAAAGTTACACGAGCCACTTACATTTTTTATGAGAGTACAAATTAGCTTCTGGTAAATGTGCATGTATACCACAAAATAAGAGTGAGGCATGCGGGATACAGTATTCCATGGTAAATTTAACACAAGAAAGTGTTATACAACTTACCACTATTTTTTTGTACCTTGCCATAGAAAATACAGTGGCCAAAACAATCAACACGCTATATGATGATGGGAAGATTTAGTGGCTTTCCTGTAATCATATTGGCTGTATTTCCTATGAAATGGTAAAATGTACAGTATAGTATGGTACGCTATTTTACATAAGGGTGCGTTCGATTGACCGTATTCCGGAATAGGAATACATGGAATAGAAGTTAGAAATCCTTCGTTCTTACGGAGATTCACAATAATATTGTCAAACACCTGCTAAAATGCTACTTTAAACATATCTTTATTATCCTTGTTGCTTCAAAACGCCAGACATACTGTTTAAGTCATCACTCCAAGTATTCTTATTCCAGGATAGGGTCAATCGAACGCGCCCTAATATTGTACATTCACTGAAGATGAAAGTTCTTACAATTCAAACAGCACTGCCCAGTCTGGTAGAAACAACCCATGAGTGAGGCCAGCTCCATGCATTCCAATAAATATGTCAGAATTATGTGTAACCTGTAAACAAAGTAAACATTGAAAGGAACAACACATGAAGTCAATGTGAGAAGGCCAACTACATCTAAAATTACACAAACAACTTAACGTCGTTAGTTGAAAAACTGTGAAACGCCATTAAGAAAACATAGTTCTTGGAAGTTTTGCACCATTGGCTCATGTTGATAAATTTGGAATGCAATTTACCATGAACCTACCTTTAATTGCTCCAGAAAAGGCATTTGTCTGCAAAAATAAAAACATATGTTGCACTTGAATCACTCACTGAAAACTATGTCCCCATTAACCCTTTGACGTCCAAACCGGCCGAAACCGGCCAGACTTGGTATTTTACTCTTTCTATGGGAGTCAATGGGTTATAAGAAAGTAACTTTAGTGTACAATAAGAAAATTCGCATTTGAAGTAAAAAATAATTATACACTCTACTTAAGCCAAAAGCTACAAAGGCTTCAACTGAGATTTGTACAAACGTACAATTACACTCTGATGCTTTCAATTCCTAAGTCAAGAGACAATTATTATTCACTTAGTCATCATGATAAATATTTACTGGTTAGTAAAAATAGCAAATGAATTATTAATTAAAACTAAAAAAACTTACATTGTGTAATCAATCACTTTGACTTTAAACATCGGTACATTCATCATTGCACCCACTAACTACGTAATAGAAAATTGTAATAGAATTTATTTAGTAATATTAACAAGTTATCCAAAAAAAATACCCAACAAGTTGTTTTCCATTGCAGTGCAGTGTAATTTGAATGGCATCAGGCTTCAGTTGTTGGAAGGGTGGAATAAATTTAAGCCCTATATATCCATTAAATAACTCAGTTGGCAAGAGATTTACATGTATCCAGAAGATATAGCCCTATCCTGATCAACCTATTTTAAACAACCCAAGCCAGATGAGATGCAGGAATCCAGATGGTTGCATGGATTTTCTTCTCTTGTATGAAATTTGCTACATACTATTTACATGTATAGTACCGGTACTTACGAAAATTATAAATCAACAACCATAATCTCATCAAATGCATGCTGCATAAAAATGTCATGATTGTGCACATGAACATTACTGAAGAGCTAGCGTCTACAGCTACAGCTTTAACAACATGCAGTCCCAGGTTGCACGAAGCATGGTTTTAAGTGCTAACCAGCATTATATACCATGGAAATTAACCACAGGTTTTGATAAGTCTTAGACAATGGTTAGCACTAACCAGGCTTCGAGCAATTCACCCCAGATTGATTACATTAATTAGCAGAAAATGGCTCAGACCTCACGTAAACAATACTGACTTAATTACATGTATGTACAGTACCTCATCTTTATTTAGAATTTTGCGGTACTTTGTGCTCCGAGTTAAGAGAGTAATTCTAAATTCTTCTGGCTAAAAAATAAAACATTACAATTTAAACAGAAAATTCTTATTATAGCTTGTACTGAATTCATACTCAGTCTGTAGGATAAAAATATCATTTTATTCTATTAACTTTAATTAAGGCACTCTATACAGAAGTAACAAACACAAAATCAAAGAAAGGCAACTTATGTCACTTTAAGCAATAACAAATTAATTAAATAAAAGTGAACCAAATATGTCACAAAATGAACTTACACTATGAGAGTTCTGTGTTATACCAAGTCTGTGTAACAAATGTTCAGAAAAGGCTTTAAAAAGTCCACTACCTACACAGCTTGGAACCTGAAATTGTGAGGTTAAAATTTAATGTTAAGATTAAAGGCTGGTTTTCACTGCTACGGAGTCGGAGACGGAGTCATAATCAGAAGCGCAGAGAGCGATACTATATCTAAATAATTTGTAAATTTTGCAAGCAGCCAATCAAAAATCAAGTATAATTATGGTAAACAACGGCTGGTCATGGGACTTTTCCAGGTGTTAAGTTTGTTTTCTGTAATCTTAAGAATGTGTGCAGGAAAAAAGAAAGTATTAGTGTGAAGTAAATCTTGAGTGTACTTTTAGAAGGGTTGCTTACAAGTGTTAATAATTATGCACCGTTTACTAGTGAAAATCAAATGTCTGAGTTGGAAGCAGAATACCGATTCCGCTTATGACTCCGTCACTTGTGATCCAGTGAAAACTGCACTGTTGGAGTCAGAAGCAGAAGCAGAAAAATTAACCAATCACAATGCTCAATTCTAAGCATTGTGATTGGTTGGTTCTTTCGCCTCTGCTTCTGACTCCAACAATCCATTTTTCACTGGATCATAAGCGACAGAGTCATAAGCCGAGTTGGAAGAAAATGGAAACGGTCTGGTTTTTCTGACTCCGATTCCGTCGACTTTGATCTTTGATTATCACTACATGTACAGTAGGTCATAAGCTCTGTTACGACTCTGAATCAGACTCTGTCACTAGTGAAAACCAGTCTTAAGTATCACCACTAAGTGTGTACTACTGGGTGACTGAACTTAACAACATACATGTACATACATGACTACATGTACACCTCTCAGCAGGGTCTTTTAAAGATGAATGAAACAAATTATTCAAATAAACGCAACAAATCTCAAAGAAAATTAATGTTGACGAAATTCACCGGGCTAAGTTTTAAGGCTAGTGAAACAAATAAATTTCAGTTATTTCTAATTTTAAAATTGCCCAAAAGAAAGTGATTTAGTATTGATTTTATAGCTGTTAGTTTTGAAACATCACATCATTTTCGTTTGGGCTATGACAAATGAACAGGTAAAATTATTATTAATTCAAATCTTCAAAAATTCTCTGACGATTAGCAAAGCAGTTGGCCACTTTTACATGCTTACTAAGCATGGCTGAGATGTTCATATGAGGACTATCCAGAAGAACTTGTGCTGGTGATTGGAAGGGGACTTAACACCAGAACTCCAAAAATAAGTCAGAATGTTATTCATGAATGTAAGTCCAGTGCCATAGTTGCTAGGCCATTAGCTCCCTCCACATTTCCAACATCCTGGCAACACAAGTGAAACCCTTTTAACTTGCATTTTAAGTTGCAATAATCAATCACCAACAACCGGTGTGAACACAAGGGAAGTTTACGTAAAGGTTCAGTTTACCGGCTAATTGCATTTACCAATGGCATATTGTAGTACAATCCACGGATCATTCTTGGATTAAAAGAAAACACAGCTTCCCTAAAACATACCTGACAGAAAAGAAATAAACAAAGTTTAACCCTTTCATGCCCAAAAGTGACACTTCTAGATTTTACTCTGTCTAACGGCAGACGATGATTTGACTTGTCAATAGGGAACCCCTCGGAAGCAAAAGGGTTAACAACAACTACATGTAGGTTCACCCATTAACACTTTTACCCCTGAACTGAGCATAACAATTAAGTTTAATTATCTGGTGCTAGAATCAGAGTAAAATCTGCAAGTGTCAGTCCTAGGAAGGTTAATGGCCACGCTCCAACATCTAATTCACACACGTACGTGCGGTAACTTATAATTTATTAGTGTAAGCTGAGCCAAAAATAGAATCCAAATTAGAGATAATTACATGTAATTAACTATGTGTGCTTACTCGCTTCCCTGTGTAATCTTTCAAATGGATTATTGGATGTTTTGTAAATGCCTTCCAAGTGTCTGAGAAGAAGTCACGATATGGAAGGGAACTCTATGAAAGAAGCATACAATAGAGGTCAATTACCGGTAAGTTCTTTTTATCATTATAATGATATCATATTCATAAAAAAAGGAGTTATTAAGAGTACTTACAATTGTAACTAGCAAGCTACCGTCACTGTAGTTATAGCCATTGAACTTCAATAATCCACTCGAAACAATTAATTCATAAATATGAAACATCATTGACATGATTCATGGCCGTAGGAAGGGGGGTGGGGGGGGAGCCACCTTTTCCATTTTAATGAACTAAGGCCATGTTTATTCCATTTCCAGGTCAAAGACATCTTTTAATGTTCTTAAAGAGAAACTGAAGTAGGGTGACAGAGCCTCTGAAAGTTATTCATTTGAGAGTCAAGGAGATAATAATTATAATTATAATTATACCCACTGTGTCCCACATGACAATGTTAACATCAGCACTGAAGCTTCCATTCATGTGTTGAGTCACATAAAGATTAACAAAGTCACAAAAGTGGTGATATAAATTTATGCCTGAAATAACAAAATTGATCAAAATTCAATGTTGTTGCTTTCTTCTTAACCTGTACCTGCATTGTACATGTACCTAAGAGATAAGATTTATAGGAGCTGATCTTCATAATTATTACACCAACAGAAAAAGAGGTAAATCAGTTAACTGATTTCCTGTGTAACGTCAAAGTTATTAATAACTAGAGACTGATCTAGATTAATATTATTTTACATGTAGGAGCTGATCTAACAAAAAAACATGTTTTTGTTGTTGTTGTAGACTGAAAATTGTTTCATTCCACAGCAAAACATCAAAGATAGTACAAAACAAAAATGTAATAATTATTATCATAAAAATTATTGATGCTGCACATTATCAAAACAGGATGTTAATGTCTGATTAATGCACTTTTGAATCACCTGCATCCAGTTTCATGAAAATGGTTGGTTTGTCAATGACCACATCACAGATCCCAGCTTGAACAGGCTGAACACTGAGTGATGTAAAATGCTCCAGCTCTGCAAACCTTATTAGGGAAGATCAAAACAAGAATAAATCACACTACCCAAAAATTATATTATTACATTAATGCTTTTCCAACCGACTTAAGGGCCCACTGACATATTTTTTGGGGTGCGTTGCTAAGGATGGAATGGTTAAGTAATTTGAGAAAATTTGGCATTATTTTGGTCAGTTTCCAACTTTTGTAAGCCAATGACCCTAAATATGACGTCATCATACCATGCCCATGGTCACGTGACCAATAAAAGAAAACTCTAAATTTGTCTCCATGCTATGCAATTTGGGTATTTAATCGATGGTTTGATAATTTGTATTCGTTTTTGCATCCAGCCAAGCATGGTTTCTTTTTATTTTGAAAAATGTTCTTTTTAAAGACATAAACGATACTGAAATACCCATAACTTTTTCAAAAAAGATAATTTAAAAAAATCAATGCTTAGCTATATTAGATGTATTTGGGGGTGAAACGTGCCATGTAAAAAAAATTAATTAAATTTAAAACCGCCGGAAATTTAGCTTTTTTCTCAAACCGGAAGTCAGTTCGTTTACGCATGCGCAGTTGATCTGAGAACGAGCGCGAGGAAGGGCGAGGAAAAACCTTCGATGGAAACAACAAGTTTGTATGGTGACTTTTGCTTGTGAGTGGGTTTTCTTGTTAGCTCATGATATGATGACGTCAGTTACTGGAAGTAACATATCACTTCCTTAGCAACAAGCGAAAAATCCGTCTGTGGGCCCTTAAGTTGAATTAGAATTGCAACACCTGGGAATTAAGTCATAACCAGACTTCTCCAGCACTTGGAACCAATAATTGCCCAACCATTTACTACGTCTGGAGACACTACAGTACATGTACCCTTCAGCTTAGTTTCACCAAGTTTCGAAATAGTTCACAAAGTTTAATATAAACAAAAACAAAAACTCAATCAACTTCACCAACCAAAAAGGAATAACCCTGGGGCAACAAAACATGGCCAGCACTGTGCATTAATAATTTTAACAAGTTTTACAAGCCCCAATAACTTGCCCCATCGCATAAAAATCTACCCACCATGACTGTAAAGGGCTTTTATTTTGGCTCTGGTCCTTGTGTAAGTCTTTCTTAAAATCACAGTGGCCACCAACTTCTCCCTCTCTGAAAACATCTTCACGGAACCTTTAGTGTGAAGAAATTAATATTTAAAGTTGATAAAAATATGTGCAATACGTACAGTGTATAATATTTTACATGTTGTTGTCCATAATTATAATACTAATAACAATAATAATAATAATAATAATAATAATAATAATAATAATAATAATAATGATGATGATGATGTTGATAAAACTTAATTGTTCCACATATATAATAATAATAATAATAATAATAATAATAATAATAATAATAATAATAATAATAATAATAATAATAATAATAATAATAATATTCGTCTTCCTTATCTGGCATTACTGCCACGTTGGGGCATCTGTATTTTCTTTCTCCAGGATGTCCTATTCCACGCATTCTCCTCCCTCAAACCACTTTTCTCCATATCATTCCTCGCATTTTCCATCCATCGCTTGCGCGGTCTTCCACTTGGCCGACTTCCTTCCACCTCCATCTTCCATACTTCCTTTCCTTTGCTATCATCCTTTACTTTGTTTTTGTATATATGCACACCATAAATATGTAGCTGTATAAGTGAGTGCTGTCAGAGACCTTATAAAGTGCTCTTAAACCGTATGATAAACTGTATCATCCTCACCATAACTATACAACAAAGATTGCAAGTATGTGGCAAGGATCTTTATTTAATAAATAACACATGAGTAATACATTTTAGGTGTTAGGCACTTTATTTTGTGCAAAACATTCAATTTGACTTGCTGCCATTTTCATAGAACCTTTTGTATTTCCTTGGTGATAGTATATCCACTGGTGCTCCAAGATTCAAGATTAATTTTTGATTGTTTCAACATTTTATTCACCTGACTGTACTTCTTTTGGCCATCCAAAACTAACCTGTCTGACGATGAATCGGGTTTCAGATTTTTGAAATCAAAATAAATGTCTGTGGCATGGCAGTACCAAAGATTCGTAGTGCATGTCAAAGAGGAATCTCCCTTGAAAGCAAAAAAAAAAAAAAAAAATTCAATCAGAGTTTGATATGGCCCTCTTTTATTATTTTATTATTATCTGTCACATAATGTAGCAGAGGTAAATATACTACATGTATCTTTAGAAGGCTATGTTGTACAATGTAATTGGCACAGCCCACATGGCTTATATTGGTGACTGTGCTTTCCTGCACAGTATTTGATGACCAAAAGATAATAATAATGAATATGTTACTATTCCTGTTTTCTTAGGCTATACTCTCAGTTATGGTGCTACATCAATATAATATGGCATTGCATGACTTGAAAGAAAGTTCATGCAGGCAATAACCTATCATAATTATACTGGTACAGCCAGGGCTCGAAATTGCGACCAATACAGTTGCATTTGCGACTAAATTTTTCCCTTTGCGACTAAAATATCTGGAGAAGTCGCAAATTTGCGACTTGTTGTCACCTTCGCTCTTTCGAAACAAAAGGGTTAGCAGTTGCCAATTTGCTGCTACTTTTGCTAAAATATATAAATAAATGACAAAATTATTTTGTTTCTCATTGTGAATTTTCTCTGAAGATAGTGTAATTGTAGAGTAATTTAGCTGTTATGTTACGTGCACAGCTCCATTCCTTCGATCATTCGCCATTTTCAGCGGGTTTCTTTACACATAAATATTGCGGGCTCATATTTTTTTGCTAAACCGCTGACAACACAATGCAGGAAAATTGCAACTAAATTTTCGTATCTTATCGCAAAATGCGACTGGATTTTTTCGTTAATTTCGAGCCCTGTACAGCCCAAACTATTTTGTACCAGTTCAATATATTCTGTACCAGTTCACAAACAAATTGTACCAAAGTGCAAATTGAACTACAACATATACAGTTGTAATTGTATGTTTAGTGCTGCATCCATGTAGCTCTTAGGACCTCTTAAATAAATTAAAACTATGATTATCATTAGGTTCCAACACCAATTTTTATATTTATCAATACCAATTCTTTAGGCTGGCATAACTCCAATACTTGGTTCTTCATTTTTTTAATGTACCCAAAATCGCCTTGTTCCCAAAACAACTTCACTTGATCTTCTAAAGTACTTGCCCTGTCAATAAATCCAAAAGAAACCCTAGGCAGCTATACATGTAACTATATCATTTGAACTTTAATAATGTATAGTTTAGTCTTAAGCTATTGACTCCTCACCCCCCCCCCCCCCCCCCAAAGGGGTCCATGGCGACATGTTGTTAATCCATTGACCCCTGGGAGTGAGACATAATGTCATATGGATTCAATTCAATATTGAATTTATTTGTTTTTAAAAAAACAAAGTGAAAATACAATAATGGCACTGACTAGAGCGGTTTTCAATAAGGCACTAATTCGGAAAATACCATAATAGTCTTTGTTTGTTCCCCCAAATTTTGCATAAGCATTGTTTTTGTTTTCTCTTGGGACCATTAAGTCCCAAGAGAAACTGGAAACAATGCTTATGCAAAACTTGGGGGGTCAGACAAAGAATATTATGGTATTTTCTGAAGTGGCCTATGGAGGTCGAAAGTAATTAGCGAATTACTTGACGTTTTGCATTACTTCACTCAGTGATTGGTTCAAAGTTCTCGCGCCACTTTTTCAACCAATCAGAATTGAAACCAAAACCAATCGTGGCTCGCGTGTGCACATTTTCCCACACTTCGTGTCGGCTATGTGTAATTGCTTCGAGTTTTGATTGGTTTACTGGATTGTCTCTGTCCTTTTTGATTGGCCACAGTAATCAGAATTGAAACCAAAATCAATCGTGGCTCGCGTGTGCACATTTTCCCACACTTCGTGTCGGCTATGTGTAATTGCTTCGAGTTTTGATTGGTTTACTGGATTGTCTCTGTCCTTTTTGATTGGCCACAGTAATTACTTTGGTTTTGGTTTTAAGACACTCATTTGAAAACCGCTCTATCCCCATGCCAATTACATAAAAGCACACCCAACCCACAGTACATAAATGTACAGATTTTATGACTGATTCACGGATAGCAGACCATTAATTTTACTAATAATTAATTAACTAAGAACTATTACTAATCTGTGGCTTGAAATTATTTCCAAAACTAACAGTACACAATTTGATGCACGTGTTCAGCCAATGAGTCTAATAAACAGTAAAGGAAATGGCTAATAATTATAATAAATAGATCAATAATCCACCAACAGCTGTAAAACAAACTAAATGCGGGATGCAACACAACTGCAAACACAACCCAACATTAATTTTAAACATCTACACAACACTGTATCATTTAAGTACTCCAGTTAACACAAATTATTCAGCACATACCATGGCACATGATGGTGAATACAGTAGGGTTTAGAGAACTGACTCTGGTCATTACATTCTTTTTCATATCCCCAGCAATAAAAATCATTTGGGTCATCATCCTTGGAATAAAATAATTATGAACAACAATAATTATGGCCAATTAGAAACTAAAAAAAAAGGTAACTGAGGAGATACAGTTGAGAGATATACCTTTATTCATGCATGATAATGTTTAAAGCAGTACAGCTTATGGAGTCGTGTTTCTATTATTAATTACGTCAACATGAATGAATGAATGAAATATTACTATAAATTAAGTAGAATTCTTGGCTAAACTATAGAAATAGGGCCACTTACAGTATTTCCATATAATTGCATAACAAAGGCTCTCATTGTTAAATGTCTCGTTCTACAAGAGCTTCCAACTAATTGCATGTGCTGTATTGCATGTGCTGTATGGCCAGTGCGTGGCCCTAAATTCTGTAGTTGCTCTGAATTTTGTAAATAAGATACATTCTGTAATACACCTAATTTTAAGTTCAAGTCTAAGAATATAGATTAACAAACAAACAAACAAACAAACAAACAAATCATATGCAGAAAGATACAGCCAAATAATTTCTATAAAATCATGGTTGAGGAAAGCAATATGTATATTTAGGTTATTTCCAAGCTCGAGTGAAGTAGAGCATGTTGCTTTTAAAACCAAAGAATCCAGGGAAAAACCCTCAGAGCAGCATTGAGAACAAAATACAAACTTACATGTAGCCAAAGTAAAGATGGTCTCTTTTTAGAATAAACATCAGCCACAGCCATTGTTAGGCCACATCCCTGCACTTCTTATTAGTGGCAAAATTTAGAGCGAGTTTCAATTGAGTGCATGTCCTACAACCAAACCAAAGTAATTACTTTGGCTAATCAAAAAGGACGGAGACAATCCAGTAAACCAATCAAAACTCGAAGTAATTACACGTAGCCAATGCAAATCGCAGGAAAATGTGCACGCACGAGCCACGATTGGTTTTGGTTTCACTTCTAATTGGTTGAAAAAGTGGCACCAGAAACCAATCACTGCAGTAAAGCCAAAGCAATTTGCTAATTATTTGCGACACGCAATTGAAAATCACTCTATGCTTATAGAATGGTTTTCAATTGAGTGTCGAAAGTAATCAGATACTTACTTTGGTTTTGCATTACTTCACTCAGTAATTGGTTCAAAGTTCTCGTGCCAATTTTTCAATCAATCAGAAGTGAAACCAAAACCATCGTGCACATTTTCCCGCGCTTTGTGTCGGCTACATGTAATTACTTCAAGTTTTGATTGGTTTACTGGATTTTCTCCGTCCTTTTTGATTGGCCAAAGTAATTACTTTGGTTTTGGTTTTACGACACTCATTGAAAACCGCTCTATTAAGTTATTATGCTCTGATGTTAGGACATGACTAGAATTTAGAAATAAAATAATTATTAGGCTAACAATAAGCTAATACTGCAGATGCGGCAACCCTAAAACCCGGAATCCGGCAGATGCCGTACCTGACAATCAGCAGTCACGCAGAATCCTTGATCATTAGTTTTTCTTCCCAAGAAATATTGAATGTGAGTTGGAGGAATGTCAAGAGCTTTTAACTCCCAATATGAAAGATTTGCATCAAGGAAGAAACTACACACTGCAAGAGCAGTCACCAAAGCCTTCATCTCTGAAGATCATGAAATGGCATGGGTTGCCGTAGCTAAAAACAGAAGTTAAAACTAGTTGATAATCAAGCCTCGGAGTAACTGCAGAATACCCTGCCACATCGAAGACAAGTCCTGTAAAAGCTTGATATGCGGCTACGAAGTAGTTACCGGCATATTGATGAATACAGTTGGTGGGTAGTGCATCATGTAAGCCTTCCCAAATTGTCCCGAGAATTTTAGCGTTACGTTGTATAAATTCTCCAAAAACTCTCTAAAATTCCCGAGAATTCTTACAAATTGCGTTTCTTATAGTGCAAAGTCTGCCATATTTGCTATCAAGCAACAGCAAACATCCGTATACCGAAACTCGGTGAGAAACCGCTGCTTAGATGCACTGTAGGACTGTAGGACCCCTTTTGGTGAATAACCGCTGATAACCTGGAAGGAATGGATATGAACGGACTGACCCCTCTCCTGGCAGGTTGGAATTAAAAAAAAACACGTTTTGTCAACGTTTTTGCCTGTGAAAAGTTTCCTACATGTCAGGTGAAAGTTCAAATTGCTCTAAACTTCTCGAAATTGTCAATTTTTTTCTAAAATTTCCGAGAGTTTCTAAAATTCTTTTTGCTGTCTAAAATGCCCAAAAAATTCCGGAATTATGTAGCTAAGGCTACGTTGTTCCTTGCTACCCTGGTTACCCTGTAGGCCTTCTCTTTCAGTATATTTCTGAGTGGATACGCGGATTGGGCAAGTCCCTCTCATTCTTTAGAGCTGATAAATATATTTCTGAGTGGAGACGCGGATATGCAGTGGGTAAGACCCTCTTTCTTGAGAGATGGTAAGTATATTTCTGAGTGGATACACGGTTATGCAGTGAAAAAAGACTCACTCAGTTGCTTTAGAGGGTACGTACATGTATAGTTTTTGTTGTTGGCAAAGAGATGAGAGACTGTCACATTGAATCACATAAAATTGTTTTGTTTTATTTAAAGTGGGTTTGCTCTTAACAAAAGAACTAGTCTTAGTAAGAAGGGCAACCTCATCGGGAAATCTGAAATAAATTGAATTAAATTAAATTAGGCACCGGTGGCTCAGTTGGTTGAGCACCGGGCTGCCATGCGGGAGGTCGTGAGTTCGACTCCGGCCGGACCAACACTCAGGGACTTTAAATAACTGAGGAGAAAGTGCCGCCTTTGTAATTACATCCGCAAATGGTTAGACTTTCAAGTCTTCTAGGATAAGGACGATAAGCCGGAGTTCCCGTCTCACAAATAACTTCCATGTTCATTAGTTCCCTGTGGGACGTTAAAGAACCCATACACTATTCGAGAATAGTAGGGGATGAAGTTCCCGGTGTTGTGGCTGTCCCGCTCTGTGTGTATATGGGTGGGTGGGTATAGGAGGTCCACATCAGCTGAACACTTCAACCTGCTTAAACAAATAAATAACAAACAAACAAACGAGTGCTTTCTTCTTTACACTATCTCGTGAAAAGTCTACTTAACTGAACCGCAAAATGAAAGCTAAAATTTTTTTTTTTAGTGCTTAGGCCTAATCACTGAAACGAGCGCTTAGACTTAAAGGTTGTTAAAGTATTTCACTGTTATTTTAAGCGTTTGGTGCAAATGACACCTGACTGCTTGTAGAATCTGACTTCTTGTTAACTTGCGGCTACGCGGCTACATGACGATCATCGCTATAGAATGCCTCACCTTTTTCGACGCTTAATGGCGTTAATAGCCTTAATGGCTGATCATATTAGCCTTTTTCTCACACATATACATTTTTTTTTTATTTCCAGGTCCAAGTCACAAGTTGACAAATGGCAATGCCACTGGCTTCTTAAATTAAAAGATGTTGTCAATGGAAAGGTTAGAGTCCAGTTACTGAAAAAATAAAAGCGTCCCAGCTATTCTAGTCTAATTTAAAGACAAATTCAGATACGTGGGAAGGACCCGGTTTTCATAAGATCAGCTAGATGATTTGAGGAAATGCCAGCACTTTGGTTTGACAAATAACGTCAGTGTTTGAAAGTAAAATTTGGCAGCATAGGCAAAAGGAAGATGAGCATTGTTTAATAATTTCTTGAATTTATGTGAGACAATTGATTTCAGGAAATCCAACCACTTTGGTTTAACAAACAAACTCAGTGTCTAGCGAAAAAAAAAAGAAAAGAAAAAAATTGGGAGCATACATGTATATAGGCAAGAGAAAGATTGCCCAATGTTAAAACAAGTTGTTGGATTTATGTTTGGATTTATGTGAGATATATAGCTGGAGTTTTGAAAACAAGGTCAAACTTGGCTGCAAAATCCAAAGTGCAACTGCTGCCTTTGGCAGCAGTTGCACTGACGGCGAGCTTTAAATTCCTAGGGGGTGCTGCGTCATGGCTTGTCGTATGCAAGTCTAACAAGTATGAGGTAATAGTCCATGGCCAAAACAATTCACTAGACCTCTCTATGGGAGGGTGAGGGAAGTAAATGATGACCTATTGGGTCTGAAAAAAAGTTAAGATATCCATTGTTAAAACAAGTTTCTGGATTTATGTGAGATATATAGGTGGAGTTTTCCTTTTTGCCTTTTTTTTTGGAAAAGAATGCAACTAAGAGGTTTTTTTTTGCTTGAACGTAGCTGTTACGTAAGTAGCTGTTACTC
>OX421450.1:3417500-3422500 GCA_949126865.1 Montipora capitata
AAGGGATGAAAATCTAATCTCGCTTTCTCTGAGGTGCGCGCTCTTGAAAGATTTTAGATCCTGCAATTCGTCATCCTGACTCAAAGTGCGTTTTCTTAAAGCCATCAGATGGCCCCCCATATGAAACAGACGGGGATGCTCGTCGTCTCGCTTAGGGGTGTAAATTTTGGATTTTGGTCTCGCTTAGGGTGTTCCGGGCAAAGTACCAATATTTTATGCCACCAAGGTCTCGTTTAGGGTTCCGCGAAGTAACACAAAATTACGCGAAGAGAAACAGAAGTCAAATTTCCTTTTAAATTTTCTTTTTAGATAAAAGCATTCGATGATTATGCCTTTTTATCATGAAAACTCATTGCGTGTCGTATTTTTGTGTTTTTAAACGGTCTCTTTTAGGCACAGGGTCCAGAGGAGATATCTTTGTCGTTAGAACATCAAAACCCGTCGAAAACATCTGAAATAATGGGTTATTTTGATCGCGTTTACGATCGCGTTACAGTTTCGTTACACATTCTGTATACCGCAAACCAAGAGGCTGAGGGCTCGCAAGATCGGCTTACAGTATAAAATGCGGAAAGGGAGGAAACTAATTTGGGGCCGATTTTCGAATCCCTGAAACTCAAATGGAATTGAATTAAATTGCCTGATTTTACTAACGTGATCTAGAATTGTTACGTATTTGCCAAATACTGCAGGAAAACGGCATAAGAAAGCGTTCAAATTCATTTTCGGCGACCGAAATTTACGGCTTCGAGAGAGAGCTTTCGTTCGGGGTGCACCGCAACACATGGTGACGGAAATGACGCGTAAAGTAAATGTGCGCAAGATCGGAAGTAATTTTAAGATGCCCCAAGTTCGAAAACACCAACGGTTTCTTTTGCAACTTTTCGACTGTTGACGTGTACAACAAATGTCCAGTCTTTAAAGATCTTTACTTCAGTTAAAACTCGGCTGCCTTCGCATAGATCTTGTGACTGGACTTTTATCCACTCAAAGAAATCGTCGCTAGGGCTAGATAAAAGCTAATCTAATTCTTTTGTGAAAGCTGGCAAGTCTTCCCATTTAACACGGTCTTCTTCCAATATGTCCAGGTTTGCACCTAATTAGATGCACGCGGATTTCAATAAGCGTCATGAAGTGTCCCTTGGCTCTTCTCGCCAACTTCAACATCACTTGTGTCTCAGAATACAGACAATTTATGTCACAAAGTGTCCCCAAAAGCTGCTCGTTAAGTAAAGATTAACTGCTGCATTTACCCAAAGCTAAAAATAACGCTAACCTTTACCCTTACCTTATTGTTGAAAATAGGTAGCAAATGCTTAGACTTAAGGGGACACTTTGTGTTGGATGTCAAAATTGGGCGTGCATCTAATTAGGTGCAAACCTGGACATAAGTGGAGACTACTCGCCTGTGGAAAGGCCTCCTTTAAAATAATCCCCAGTTCTTTGACTTGCAATGGAAAATTTTCCTTTTCGGAGCTGTTATTCACATAGTCGTCGAGTATTTCTTGTACGGAGATAACGTTTTGTTCGTCTCTTCGATAATTCATTGAAAGCCTGCCCGTAAAATAGTTCGATCAGGAAAAAATCAAACACGGTAATTTGTGGCTCACGTTCGAAAGCCAACTGGTCAGATATCTTACCATTTAGAAACAAACACGTGTTTTTCTCTGTTCGATACTTTGGATCTCTTCTCGTCCGGCTGCTTTTCGCGCAACGGAACGGGTCTTTTCAAGGGAGAAGCCGCCATTATTTTAAAACTCCCTCCACAGCTGATGTTTTGATTCTCGAATTACTAACGGTCTGTTGCTTTTGCGTTTCCCGTCCCAATTCACTTCCGTCACCAAGTGCTGCGGTTCACATCGAACGAAGTCACGTGGTACAAGTTTCTTCCCTTTCCGTAATTTTTATACTGTAAGCCGATCTTGCGAGCCCTCAGTCTCTTGGTTTGCGTTATACAGAATGTGTAACGAAACTGTAACGCGATCGTCCACGCGATCAAAATAACCCATTATTTCAGATGTTTTCGACGGGTTTTGATGTTCTAACGACAAACATATCTCCTCTGGACCCTGTGTTTTAGGGGTCAAAATTTGCTTAAGCCACGCCTAGATTGGTCTCCTTTAGGGGTTAAATTCAAAATTTCCGACGAGCATCCCCGTCTGTTTCATATGGGAGTCCCCCCCCCCCGGGGATGGCCCATTCTATTCATAGTTTTGTCGCACACTTGGCACGTGTCAAGCCTTGCTTTTCTAAAACTAAGCACGTCTTTCAAATTGCTATTAAATACATTTCAAAACGCTGAAAAACTAATGACAGGTCCCTTATTTCTCTTTCTTAAACTGGTTGTTTGCAAACGGGGGTGCAGGCGAACAAATTCAGACCACATTTGACGCATCGAAATGTTTGAGTTGAAGTATTTTTTGCACCGTGTTCGTGACTTTCGATAGTGTGATTCTGTTGCCTCGTAGGGAAGTATGAAGTCTATGACCGCATTCCTTGCTGCAGGTAAAAGTTTCCGAGGCGTCTTTTGTCCCCTTTTGTCAGGTTCTACTGATGGTCCCCTTAGGTCGATTTTATTCAGCAGGACTTCTATTTTGCTTTTAGAAATGCCATACACCTTTCTGAAAGCCGTTCTGCTCACCTTTCCAAGTTTGGGTACGTGATACCTTATTTTCCGCACCCCACGAAATGTCAATGTAACCTCCATGAGTTTTGAGAATAAATAATTTTCAAAATTATGTTCCTTTGTTCTCGAATAATAACTTTAGTTCTGTTTATGCCTTCCTTTAAGAGGCAACCACGGTCGCAGCATGTAAAATTAATCTGATCCAAGGCCTTAAAAGGTGCATTCTTACGCCATGTGGGCTTTTTTTCTCTTTGGCACGTAAATCCTCATCAACCTGCTGTTACCTTTCAAGGTCTTTCTCCCTTTTTTCACTGAGGTTGCTACTGGATATCCTAGTTTGAAATAATGCCATAGTCTAGTCACATCAAATGTGTATACCAATTCATTTAGGTCAATCTCATCTGGACCACTGCTCTCTGCAGGCAAACGATGCGGAGAATTCATCAGTACTCCTCTGAATCATTTCTTAAACCTCTTTGCGCTTTTCTTTCTTTTAAAGGGTTTTTCTTCTGTACAGAATAGTCTAGCTCTGAATTCTCTTACATCATAATGACGAATGAAGCTGTTGACACCCACACTTAAGTTCAAGTGTTCTAGTAACGCCAAGACTCGACGAGGCTAATTGATCACAACAAATGTCATTAATTTGGATGATAAATTCTGTGCCGTTAGATTCAAATACAAAAAGGGACAAATATTGATTGTGATAGCATGGAACTCCTTGACAGTTCTTTCTTTTTCGTACGTATGGGATGCGGAAATGACCTGTTGTGATTTCATGCAAAGGGCAACAGTAATACAAGTGACGCCTGTTGCAACGTAGATAAAAACGTGATTGCGTGATTTTCGGAAAATTCTGGTTAAAAAGTAATATACAAAATTACCTTGAATTGCCTGCGTCATTTCAGAAACATCTAGATTTTGTTTGTTTGTTTTCTTTTACTACAAAATGCCCATTGCCCGCTCCAAATTGCCATAAAAAAGTTCACTTACCCACAATAACCTCTGTGAACCCGACATTTGAGACCGTGAAACAACCTAAGACGCATTATGTTACCAAAGGTTCTTTTACACTACAAATGGATTCCCATAAGGTTTGTCCAACGCCAAAGAGAGTAATAATGCAACATATTGCCCTCATCCTTTCTTTCATCGGACTGAATCAAATCTTTTATGTTTGAGTACTTTATCTATGCATGAACAGGTCATCTCAAGATAATACTATTAACAGTTGTTTGTACTTGTTGTACTTAGGTGTTGCCGACACCAAAGGTTTCTTCGCAAGACAGTCATTATGCCAGAAAACTAAAAACCAACCTTTTCGGAATCTACTGTGCAAACGAAGACATTATACACTGTTTTTTTTAACGATGAAATCATTGGGGGATGTGGTCCGAACGAGGTAGTATCCTTGCTGAGCTACCTATTAAAAATACTTCATGAAAAATATGGACCATTTCATCACCTTATACTTTGGTCAGATAATTCTCCATCACATTTTAAAGAGTGCTATCTATTCTTTTTTCTGGAATACCTCATAAAAGAAGAAGTGTTTTTGCGAATTGACCTTAAATTTTTGTTGGAGGGACATTCTTACTCCATTTGTGACAAACGCTTTGGCTGTATTCAAAAGTTTTTTGACTGTCATGAAACAATTGAAACTCCTCAAGATTGGGAATTAATAGACCACGTGATGTTACTCTAGGGAAAACTTTCTTTCAAATGTCGTCCTATGCACGTGAATATGTAAGCATAACTTATGAAAAAACAAAAGGAAAATTCCCTTGAGAACATCACGTGGTCTGAAATGGGAAAACAAAACGTACAAGCTAAAGAGGTCTATTTTGAGAGATAGCCATCTGAGTGACGTAAAAAGCTACTGGATAACGCCGGATTGCATCATGGACTAGTACGGTAGTAGTACGTTTCCAGAAGTGAAGACGTGGAAAACGCCAAATTCGAGGTGAGAAAGATAGCCTTTTTGAATTTTGGGTACGGAGAAATGGAAGATGAAGAAGAAAACTTGCGTCTATGCAAGCACACCGAAACGACCTTCGTAAGATTCACGCTGAACACAAGAGAAAAACCAAGAATTGTCTCGTTCGTCAAGAAAAAGCAAGCTGGTGATTTAAATCCTGATCACTTAGTCCCAGTAACACAAGAAAGAAAAGCTATTCGCGATGATGTAAAACAAAGCTGTTTGAAGCGTGCTGAAAAATATTTGTATCAGCGGGCAATAATATTCTACACCTCATTAATAGGTACCTCTTGAGATAACAATGATGACGAAAACTAAAAGGTCAAATGAGAGAGGCAATTTTCCGGAAAATCTTTTCGGAAATTGTGGACGACCTCCAGAGATAGTCCTCTTTTT
>OX421450.1:3430000-3440000 GCA_949126865.1 Montipora capitata
GAAATGGTAGGAAATAGCACTACCTCGGCAGCCATGTAGCTCCATCACATTCAATACCATTGATATGGTAAAGAAAAGGCCAAAATGCAAATGGATAGTGTAGCCAGTGAGATTTGGACACTATGAAATGACATTTTTGGACAAATTATGTAGCAAAGTGATGGCTAACTGGATGGGCACCGTTGCTCTTTTCAGGACACTCAATTAAGTATCTCATAGACCTTATTCATAAATGGCAGCCAATTTATAATTCTTCTGTCAAAGTGCAAATTAGCCTACCAAGCCTCGATACCATACGGTGAATTGAAAAGAATTCTTGCTCTAAAATGAGGCTTGGTAGGCTAATTTGCACGTGGACAAAAGAATTATAAATGTGACTGCCATTTATGAATAAGGTCTATACCATTCCAAATTTGCTTCCTGGTGTTCATTCTTACACAACATTTCCATTGAGCACAAGTCCTTGAAGCGAACAACAATGCATTTTCTACAAACCAAGGCTAGTACATAAATAGCAAGTACAGTAGTTAAATAGGGAGCTATGTGCAAAATTTGTTTTTTGGGCATTTCCACAAAAAGCGTTCTCAAAGAGAACACTATTGAAGAGGGGGACTGTCTTTGCAATAATGCCAATGATGATCATAGAAATTTATTGAAAATCATCTGCAAATTCATTTCTAGCTTCACTTACATTAAATAATGCAAAGAAAATAGAGCACAGCTACCAGTATTTCTAATATACATATTCCCTTATTAAATATATTTGGTTGACCGTCTTTGGTTGTTCAGACTGTTAACACGGCATATCTGATAATAAAACAATAGATAAATAATAATAATAATAATAATAATAATAATAATAATAATTAAAATCTCAACGAGTTGGAAATTATATTGGTCATGATACTTTCAATTCTAACAGTGCCAATCAATGGGGAAAAGAAGAGTTCTTCCGCTGCCTGCTGAGTCAACATTCGTGTGGCAGGTAGCCTCAAAAGAATCTTAGCAAATCGTTCAGGAAAGTTTGGATGCTTGTTTTCTACATAATTCTTGAGAGTGCAATGTGCCTTTTCTTGGTGTCGTTCAACTTGCTTGCGATTCTTTAGAGTCAAACAATCTGCAAAAAAGGAGAGATTATAGAGACTTAAACAACAACATGTATAATACCACTGTGCTATAACACAACACCAACAAGTGCGTGCAATTGGAAGCTCTAAAGATCCACAAAATTAATTTTCCCAGAGAATTTTAGTAAGATTTGAAAAGAATGGGAGGTGTTTGGAAATCATAAAATCTAAATTATTAAATTTGTGTTATGCCATTCAGGTTTGCACCACCAGTACAGTAAGCTTTTTCCATTGTTATTGATCTGCTAGTTCAACATACCTGGATTAAAAAGCACAATTGCTTTCAGGAGTGCATACTCAACAGAGTCCAGCTCAAGTTTTTCAAGACTGAACAACAGTTCCTTTACAGTCACTATCTTGTCAATCATATTCACTTCTGTATTTACTGCAGAGGATTTTTGGTCTTGATTACTATTCTCTCTATGAGAATGTTCCACATGAACTGCCACTAGAGACAGCAACGGAGACAAAGGAAAAGAACTGGAACACTGAGCTACCCCTAACATAAAAAGATCTGACCAGGAACTTTGAAGCAAAATAAGCTGATCTGAGTTATCCAGACGGCGAAACGCTTGAATGCTCCGTGCCCAATCAACTGTGAGAAAGAGAAGACGAGTTGCAATTTCATAGACATATTCCATTGATAACGAAGACACACCGAGGGTTGGGGGTCTAAGTTTAAACTGCAGGTGCTCTGAGGTTATGATGTTGTCACAGTCTTCTACAGTCTGCGATGAAGGACCAAGTGGTTCTGGAGAAGAGCTAGTAGGTGTAGATGGAAGAGATGAGCTGCTACTTGTACTTGGTGTAAGAGGCTGACTCTCTGGCATATCTTGAAACACTGGATAAATAGGACCATGCTGAGAAGATGCTTTATGACTTTGCATGTTGGAACCATTTTCCATGTCAAGGAATGTTTCAATGGGCTTTCTTTCACACTGCACAGCTGAAACACAGAAATTTACCTTTGTCTATTCATTTTATTAAAATTTTACTAAAATGTTTACATGATATTTGAGGTGACAATTGAGACTGAGTTAGCTTAGTTAGCAAAAAGTTATGTATACACTATACCTTGTGCAATATCTTGTTAATAGGCCATTTCTGAAATATCAATATTCAGCTTGATAGCAAGGCAGAGAGGGCATAAACAATGGGAAAATGTTGGAATGAATGTGAAAATTATCAGCATATCATCCACTTTCCTTTGTCTTTGTCCTCTAAACCTCTCTTTGAAGCTGAATTTTAAGATATTGAAAGTGGCCTGTTAATATTTCTCTATAATAGTCCTCAAAACTTAGGGGTACATGTGGGTTGCAGCATCCTTTTTTTATAATTATCATTGTGATCCAAAGGAATTTTACAATACCGTTTCAGTTAGTAATTTTTTAGTCATCCACGAAATTTGAATATTTTGCCACGTCACGCACGTAAAACCCTTGCGTGTCCATGAGCTGCGTGTATTGAAACTGAGAACGAGGAAATGGCTAAATCTTCGGTTTTAATCCTTGGCTTAAATAAACAAAACCAACATTAGCCTTTGTTAAGAGTGACGTATTTCTCAAGCTTACCCTCCTTTTTCATCCCCATTGTTAAGCATTTGTTGAGACGACATCGCTGGCATCTGTTCCTGTGGACTTTGTCAATAGTGCAAGCGCCATTTGCCTGACAACTATACTTTAAATTCTTTCTGACGCTTCTCTTGAAAAATCCTTTACATCCTTCACATGCCACAATTCCATAATGTTTTCCTGTGGCACGATCACCACAAACCAGGCAATCGCCCCACAATGTCTTCAGAACTCCGATTGCAGGAAGCTCTCCTCTTTCATTGGCGAGCCTGACACCTGTAACCCTGGCTTTAACCTCTAAAACCAACAAGCGAGAAAAGTTATGATTTCTGGGAAGAACTCTATCAAAGCGACTAAATCGCCCACGATTTAAATGAACAAAAACACTCACTTGTTTTTGTATTTGTATTCAAACTCTCTATAACGAAAACAGCTGACGGGTTTGGCGAACACTGTACCGCCAACAATGGCGCGGAATATGTAAGCTTTTCTTAATTAATTGTCAGCGACTACCACTTGTAGAAATTTGTCTCAAATATTTCATATGCCGGCCGAGAATAAGTTTGTTGAACGAGCAATAAAATAACAAATTTCGGATAATTACGGTAGATAAAAAAATCAAGCCGGGACAAAGGACAAAGGAAGAACAATGAGCTTAAGTATATGAAGGATAAAAACTTACCGGTCATAGTTCATGCGAAACTTTCGCGTGAAAATTCAAATTTCAGCACAAATTTAAATTATAATAAATCTTCTCACTTTGTAATTTTCACCCCGGCACCTTTTGAGAGAAACGATGGAAATTTGAGCGTACAAGGAAGATAATGTTAGGAACCGTGATAGGTCACGAGTTGGTGCAACTGTCCCAAATTCGAGTCGAATGGAGTAAACGCTTTTTCACCTTTCACTCCTACCAAGGTCATCCACAGACAAAGGATTTGTACGTCATACTATCATACTATCAAGCACACTGATTGGTCCTTAACAATCACAGACGCCACTTTCACCAATCACAAGACAGCTTCTAAAAATCACGCCAATACAACTCACGAATCAACGACTCTTACGAAACCACGAAAACGTGATTTCACACGTGGTTTATTTCGCTCGTGAGCGAAAACACGTGTTTATTTTCACATGCAATTTTTTTCGCAGCAAGCCCTTTAATCGTCCTTAAAATAAAATCACGGACTTTGACCACTTCTTTTCATGAAAAAATCAAGCCACATGGGAAGAATCGGACAAGCCAAGTATCCACTGGATAAGTCATAGCGAAACCAATTGCGCTATCCAATGGATAGTGATTGATCCGGTGGATAGCGCTATCCACCTTCTGAACAACTGGAGCCAGAGGAGTTCATGAATACTCATAAGCTCCTTTGCAGGGTAAGTATTACATAACGAGTGATCAGCTTTCACAACAAAGTCACGATAGAGAACACTGTCATGGGTTCCTGTCATTGTTTATTACATAACTGACATAAGGACGGAGCAAATTACAATTCGGAGGGTACATAAAAAGGTACCAGTAATGTCTTGAAAGTTCTTAAAACTGGACGATCCTTTAGGGGCTCTTCACATGATCCCGGTTACCCGGGCTGGCTCGGTTACCGAGATGAAATTGGTTTCTGTTCATATGGCGACTTTCAGCCCGCTTTCCGAGATGAAAAATTAGAAAAAGTTGTGACGCGACCATTCAGGTGTGAAAATTAACTAACGAACAAGCCTGGCGAGAATTTCTCGATTTTCTTTGTTTACGCAACCTCAAATTTCTTTTGGTTTTAGTCAACTATCAAAAGAAACTATTCCTAGCTTCACTATCGAAGAAAAGAGAAGTGATGACTCGGCAATGTCCGTTCTATCACGAAAATTCACTGTAATATTTTCCTCCCGGGATGAAGTGTTCATATGGCAAAATTTCTAGCCCGCTTACCGAGATCCCTGTTGAAAAAACCGAAATCTCGGAAACCTTGCCAGCCCGGTCAACCGTGGAGTGAATGTAGACTCAGCGACAACAAAGCCGTCGTCAGGAAACGTGCTCTGTTTGATGTGCTTTGGTCGTTTTCGCCTGTCATCCACTTCAACACGCCCAAAACGCTGATAAAACGGAGACTTTCAAAAGCGTTTTGGACGAGCATTGAAAACGCTACGCTTTTTGGCGAGGACAGAACTGAAACGGAGCCATTTGAAAACGGTCACCTAAACTTTAGAAAACGCATTTGAGTGACGTTATAATAGGACACAGCCATTGAGCAGTGCGAGCGTGGTTTAAGGTTCTACTTTTTTCTCACAAATATACATATTCTGTTCTTCGGATATAGTTAGGGTAATCATATCAAGACAAAAGTTGCCCAGGGTATTAAGTGCCCATCATAGATTTCTCACATCACATTTTCCTCCAAAATACTGTTGCCATGGCAACGGTATAAAGAATTTCTTTGAGCCTTAACCAACATATAATTGTCTTTTTTGAAAAACCGGGACTGTGAAATCTTCCCATAAAGCGTTACCAAATAATGTTAAAGATAATCTGTAAATGGTTAAAATTCAACGAAATCTGTAGGCCAGTTTTTCAGAAAAATCAGTTTTTTTGAAGTATGTCTCTAATTTTTGTTTTTCACGCAAATATTTTTTTTTAATTTTAAAGACAAAAATTTAAAATTAATTTAAATTAACATGCAAAAAATGAAAAAGCAGAGAACAGAGATATAAACAAGTGAAGTTGCAAAATCAGGAAAAATGAGGGGTTGACAAGATCAGCATTTACGCACTCGTTGGAGTCCGCGCGCGAGTAGAGCTGCAGGCCGGCACAAGCGGAATTAAAAAACTTTAGTACTTTCCGAGAATAGGAGAAGTATGTTTATTAGAAGAAAGGTGAGCGAAACAAGAGGTATTTTTTTATTTGCGGTGACCCAATTTGAGTTTATATCTCTGCATCCGGATGGTAATTTCTTTTTCGTTTTCAATTAACTTCAAATATTTGTCTTTGAAATTGAAAATAATAATTAGAGACCTGTATCAAAAAAACTGATTTCTCTGTAAAACTTCTCTACAGATTTTGGTTGAATTTCTAACATTATTTGGTAATGCTGAATGGAAAGACTTCACCGTCCCGTTAAAAAAAAAAAGACAACATGTTGATTTTAAGGCTCACCCTTAAAAACTGGAGATATTTCAAGTGAAAGTTTCGCATTTTTTCGATCGCACAACATACGTGACAATAGGAATTCGCCAAGATTGCCATTTGAGCAAGGGTGAAATTTCCAACCACGTGCACGTGCGCGCATACCTCTGCTTGAGATCTTATGTTGAGCGAAGAAATCGCATGAATTTGGAGCGAGAGCTCAACTTCAAGCTCTTTGCAGAAAGGGACAAAGTTTGGACAGGAGGAGTATCTTCTTCACTTGGGAAGCCACGCTTGTTTACTTTTCGCGTGGAAGAGCCGCGCGTCGGTCGCGCAAACTTTAAATTTCGCGCCATCGGCCACTTTTTAGTAACCAGGTTCAGCGCGGTAAGGAAACTACACGAAGCCACGATAAGGAAAATGGCTATATATATAAAGCCCAATCGAACTGCCATCTGTGAAAAAAATTATAACTACACATTCAAAACATTTATCCTGCATTTTCAAGGTTTAACCTTAAATGTACATTGTATTCTCAAGTACTTAAAAAAACATTCATTTGACATCATCCAGGACAACATGATTAATTCCAAATGCATTTTCAAGAGTTCGTTTTTTGGAGAGGTGAACTGAAGATATTTATACAATGAAATCAACCTTTGCCTGAAACTCAATCTCGAACTCTTCGTTGTGTTACATACGCATGTATAAACAACACTACCCACGGGAATTCATTACTCCTCGCAATTAGGCTTTTATAGTTGTGCTAGTAAGAGTAGCATATTGATGCTACTAGCAGTGCCCATTTTTTTGCCCAAATTATGCTCGTTTTTCCAAATTATGCCACTTGTTCTTAAAATTATTCATTTTGCCAAATGAGCGAAACAAGTCCAAAAAACGTATCACGATCGTGTAGCGAAACTATTTTGGTGTCACAAGCTCCTCTTCTATTGTATTTTGCTTTCTTTGTCTTAAGTCAACGGTGTCTGGCTATGTTTACGGGTTCTGGTATGGTCTCTAGCTGCAAGTTATCTGTTCAAATGAACAAAATAAAAAGACGCTCTTAACTGACGCTCAACCTGAGTCTGTTCTTAGTATGTTCTAAAAATTTGGTTAATCTCAGCCTGAACTTTCTTATAAAAAAGAGTGTACTGTAGCTACAACGCTACTTAAACAGATTGACTAACTCCTAATTGTGAACCAGCCTCCTTTTCTCCTTTGTAAAATATTCTAGGTGCGTGTTAACAGGCGTAAACTGCTCTTTGGCAGAAACTTGAGGAAGATTTTCCATCCACGACAAAATGTCGCGAAAGGTTGGTCGTTTGCTGGGATCCTCCTGCCAACACTCCTGCATCAGGTCATATCTAGAAATTAAACAAATCAGTCAGCCGGTGTCAGGTGCGTAGCTAGGGGGTCCTACGGTGCCATCCCCTCCCTTTGAAAAACAATACAAATACAATTTAAGGACGTTGCCACCTATTGTTATTACGCATGTGTTCTGCGATCAGGCAATCATTCGTCACGCACAGTCACACGCTAACTTTTAATCTTTCAAGTTAAATTATTTTTCTGATTTTTTGTTTCATCGAAATGCCTTGGAAGATTTATTCGGTTGCAGTGCATATGTATCTTGTAGCGACGTAACGGGACTGTAATATGTCACGCATTACTTCGTGCATTAGTGAAGTTGAGGTTTGAAAACCTTTGCAGAAACCGTGGACGATAAGTCTTGCACAGCGTTGGATAAGAGAAGATCGTGATCAGTCAAAATTGATTAAAAATATTTAGGAAAGTCAAGTAGACTACTGCACGACTGATGTTCGGGTTGTTTTTATCAGTAGTGCACTAGTCTACTTGACTTTCATAAATATTGTTCAAGCATTAGTTAAAATAACATGGCGACAAAAACTCCGGGGAAAAATTCCAGGCCGGCAAAAGAATGGCACATTTATTTCCGAATCATCATGAAACGTTGAAGAGAAGTGAGCGGGAGGATGGAAAAGCTCTGGAAAAGGTAGCTGCTGATCGAGTAGTGGCTGAAAGTTTGGAAAACTCGAGGACGAACTGTTGCGTAAATTTAATGGGGCTGTTTCTTTTTTTTAATGTTTTTATTACCCTACGAACTTTTAAGTTCGTTTTGAACTTAAAAGTTCAAAACGAATGTATGTTTTTGAAGTTCTTTTCCTTTACTTTTCGTCCTCGTCGGCTCGAATAGTGCGGACCTGCGTGGAAAAAACCAGCGATTAAATTTCACAAAAACCACACTCCAGAAGACGAGCATGACGGCAATGGAGAAATATTATACAAAACACTATCCAAATGAAGACGACGACTGCTTAAAACTTCGTTGCTGTGCTCGAGAAAGCTTTGTTTTGGGGTAAAAACCTTTCATCCCTTCAACGATCGATCCTCTCCTGGGTTCCAGTCCTTCCCCGACAGGTCACGCAAAAACGTGACAAACGAAGTTTTCCAAGAGCTTCGTAAAATCACATCGATTTTACTCCCTTGGATCATCGGTGACCCCCCATTTTTTTAATCATGAATCACTTACTCTACTTACTATCTACAAAATATGATAAAATGAAAAAAATCTCAGCGTAAGAAGTTGTCTTTTTTTTTAATTTTCTTTCCTCGTGCCATCGAATTCCGGTAGTGGTTGCAACGGATAGAGGTTACGAAAACGCTCGTCCAGGATGAACTCTACTGTTTACGACATCCCTAGCGGCATGAAATTATCTTAAAATCCCACCCCTAAAAACTTAAGTACGGAAACCTTCACTCTAACAGTTTATTTTTAGGATTTTCGATGGATGAGCAGATGAGGCTACCTTTCGTTATTATGACAGATTTATCGAAATTAAGGCATTTTTCCCCTGCCATTTTCTCCGAAACAAAGTCGGTGACCCCAATTTTTATTTTATTTTTGGAGTAAGTACTTTATGACCTAACTCTAGGCGAGAAATGAAGAAAATCTCACCGTAGGAAGATTTTGGCGCGAACGTCCTTAAACCCCGACACGAGTGATTTTAAAATTCGGACAAGCGACACGGGACCCCCCCGCCTCATTGCAGTGTACAACAAAAATCACGTAGATTTCTAATTCCAAATATCCTTGCAACCTTAATCTGGTTACTTAAGAGCCATTTCCGAAAAAAGATTTAATCTTCCCAAAGAATTAAAGAAATATCCACTCATATCCACTTTCTCCTTGTGTACTTGTCGCCATAGTGAATATCCCAGAGTGCAACTTAAAAACAGGTGCAAATTTCTGTATTCACCGGGGAGGGGCGGGGGACATGTCCCCTTTTCTTCCCAGCGCTTTTCAGCGCTCATTCAGGACCTCCATTTCCCCCCACCTAATGAAAAACCCCGCCTATGCCCCTTGGTGTATATATGAAGCTTGATAATTTAACACGGCGAGGTGGAAATAAAGGCATTCGTTATCACACGGGAAACTATTTCCTATGAGACCACCCAGTCGCATTTACATGAATTTTGTTCAGTCTCTCTGGTGATCGATATTGATTGATTGGCCGATCGTTAAAATGGTTTCGCAACCTTTGCATCGATGGATAAAACAAGGCACACACGGCTTGAATTGACTGCCGCGGTTGTCTCTTCGTCTCTCCAATAACGATTGAATTAAGATCACGAGCGAAAACGGATCATGAGTATTACAAGGAAAGACTATTCTAACACTTACATTTCAGTATTTATTGTTGGACTTCGGGGCAACCTTTTGCCACTAGCAACGAAACCGAAAACCTCTTCGCCAGTCATTCCGTCGTAAGGTCTTCCTCCTAAGACAAGTTGAACTCAGCCGTTAGAAAAACTAGCCTCTGAGGCATACTAAATGTATCGAATTGATGTCCTAAAACAATGTGAATGTATTGTTTACAGTGGACTGTACACTTAGCCAGAGAGTTACAATCCTTATCAGGAGTGATAGGACCTTTGCACTTCTTTACAGTCCAAATGAGCCACTTTCCTCGCCTACTTACCAAGTCCTCTTGGTCCCCAGCACAATATTGGGTCTTCTAGGGTACAACAGATAGCCCATTGAATGGCACGAGTAGGAATTGTTGAAGCATAACCTCATTGGCCGTATTTATACTAGAGGCGCATAATTTGTTTGGGAAGAACTTGGGTAAACTTTTTTTTCTGCGTTTGTTAAGTTC